>VMDO01024462.1:0-15484 GCA_007922755.1 Pedetes capensis
TATATATTTATATATATGTATATATATATATTTTATATATGTATATATGTATATATGTACACATATATATCTATATATATGCTAAGTGACAATGAATATTTTATTGTTTTTCACATGGAATAATTTTAAGAGGAGATAATCATATTGACAATATACTCTGTTCCATAAATTTCTGCAATTAAACCCAAATTGGTCATTTTAGTGGTAAAGGATAAAACTGGACAAACCTTACATGCAAGTATATAAATAATGAGGTATTTAAATCCAGAATTTCATAACTCTCTTAAGGATATTGTAGTTATAACTAAGAGAAAAGGCTTCTGCTAAAAAAATTACATACCAGTAGTTGAAAATAATATAACTTCTATAATGTACAGTATCCACATGAAATTATTTAGCTCAAACCATTTAGTTACATGGAGCTACTTAATTCAAAATAAACAGAAACTACTCTGTGAAAGGTAACCATTCTTCTGGAAATAGAGATTTTTCATATTTTAAGATTTCCTAACTTTTCTTGTCACTTTTTACCACTATACTCTTTCTGACAATTATCAAATGAAATATTGAGAAAAAAATAACTAATGAAATTAGGTTATTCCCAATTGCTCAGCTGTGTTTAGAATGAGTAGTAACACTACCAAAAAGTAATTGTGTGTAAACACTGGTAGAGTTTATCATTTTATACTTCAGGTTCAATTCTTTTACTTTGATACCTTCTCACTAGTATTATTCACACTTCCTGCTTTAACTCATATAGCCAATGAGAGTACTTGAGTCTAAGATGAAACACTCTTTAATATGCATTATTGGGGATCAAAATAAAAATTACTGGATTGAAGACATTCTTAGTTATAGTAGTAGGTCTACTATTAAGAAAATGTTTTTGCAAGTAATATATTTGTGCTAAAGTTATTTGCTTTAATCTTATGAAATGTCATTCAGTTGCATTTCTTAAGGAATATAAAAGCACCAGGGATATGCATTAATGCGGGGGGTAGAGAAAAAATAGATGAACATTAAGATGTACAATAGAACCAGCAGAATTTGAGGATAAAGAAAAAGATCTTTCTATTCTGTATCAGACATGTCAAGTTTTATGACAAAGGAGTAGGAAATCACAGTATACCAAATGTCCAATTTTGAACCAACAATTTGGTTGTCAAGATCTTATCAATTTTACTTTCTGGAAAGAAATGTAATGTCACTCAGGCTTGAGGCAGAATAAGTATAAGGTAATATGAAAGCAAGCTTGTCAATGGACTGTCATGAGGAGTTGTTCTTTTCTCTAAGTTTGCTAAAGGTCAGAGACAAAAAGCATACTTTCTTTTCCCAAACACATAGCAAACCCAAGAATCTGAGATCTAAAGAAACAATATAATTTAAAAATAGAAAATGTCTTAAAAATAGGTATATTAGTCTATATGTATGCATACATATTCATAAAATAATGTAAGTAAAAAAGATTAATACAAACCCATATTATAATTAAGTTTGATAAGGTCTAGAAAGAAACAGAAACAAAGAAAACAAGTCATGTATTAGTGAAATTAACAGGGCTTTCTCTCTAATTTTGTTTTGGATTTTTTGTTATTATTATTATTGTTTACACAAAGTTTTGTGTAATAAGATAATGGAATACAGGAAAAGTAGTTTAATTTACTAATGATCAATTTATAATGGCTAGTAAAAGAGTGGAAAATTCTAAGTGTGTAAATTAAACATATTCATAGCCTGTAGGCCAATGTTTTCACTTTTGGGTACATATACAACATAAATGTATATATAAAGCTCATCAAAAGGCATATTCTAAAATAAGAGTGGCACTATTCATAATATATCCAAATGGTAAATCATTCAAATACTCATCAACAGTAGAATGGATAAAGAAACCATGGCACTTTCACCTCTCCAAATATTACACAGCAAAGAGAATGAGCCTTCCACAGCTACATGCAGCAACATGGCAAATCTCAGAAATATAATGGTGAACAAGAATGAAATGCATACTCATCTGTATCTAGATTTTCTCATTCTACATCAGGTTTGTAACACAAACTAATCGGAGATCCACAAAAGCAGGAGAAGAATCTGGAAGGTCACTGCTGAAACAATCCCAAAAAAAATCAACCATTAAAAACCCGATGAAAGGCAGGGAAGCACCAATATAGTGCTGGGAAGTAAACAGTGTTGGGGAGTGTTTCATTCTATTGTACATAGGGTCACTCTGAGTCAGACCTGACTCATGGCACCTAACAAGAATAACTGGAAATCAGGAATAAATCCTTAAAGACTACATTCACAACATTTCAGCCATGGGAAAAAAATCTCCTAGAAGAAACTAAAAATCTCATGGGCTAGGAATCAACACATATATCAAAGTTGAAATGTTCCTCAATGAAGTGAACTTATTGTTACCTAAATATCTCTTTAATATAGCAATTATCCTTTGTTATAAAACCCATACTTATATACATGTATGCATACACTCATTATACAGACATATATTCTAAAATATCCCTGTGACAAAAAGAGCTATGTGTCCACCAAAGAATTCTACTCCCTATCTGTAGTAAAAGCACTTGTTGGGATGTGACTTCTTAGCCAGGGACTGCATTTACTAGCCCTTCAATCCTTCTCTATCCAGCACTCCAGATGACTACTTCCAGCCAATGGAAAGGGAGCAAATTGATGATTTGGTTAAAAGCAAGTGCATGTTCTCCACACTGACCTCAATCCAGAGCATCCAGAACAAGACTCTAAGAGCCTAGACAATGAAAGAGTCATAGATGGAAAAGTTTGGGTCTCTGAATTTCCACACAGAAATCTGTCCATATAACAGAATCATCTGCACCTAGTTAAAATATTATGAGATAATAATAAAGTTGTATCTAGTCAGTCTAAAGTTTTGAGGTTTATTTGATAGCAAATGGTGGGGTTGGGTTTTTTATTTACTGGTCTTGACCTAATTTTTTGGCCCTAACAAAAGGCTGATCAGTTTTTCTTTTGGAGCAACACATTAAGTCCACATCCCAACCACTTTCCTTATCAGACTCTCATACTTCAAGGCTTTAAGTACATGCCCTCACTGCCCTGGGACCAGGTATCAGACAACTGATGACAGTCCTTTTGCCGCTAGGGCCCATGAAAATATTCAAACTAGCCAATCCACAAGGAGCCAGGGAAGCCTCGCTAATCTCACCCTGCTTGTGATACATAAACTGGCACCGACAGTTCCATCTTGGTATTATCCTGTCTCTACATGTAATTCCCTGTGCAACCCTGCCTGGCAACCTTCTCTCATTTGGAGCTATAAGTAACAAAAAGAATTATGCCATTCATCTATACAAGTATGATGTCCTGCCATGAAAGAACCTTTAATCTTATAAAACATGAATTCAATGTTATCTTAATTAAAATATGTCCTAAGCTTCTTTCTGTAAAATGCAGTCATTTAGCATTCATAGCATTGTGTTTTTTCCCCAAGAATACCACAGATTCATTACGTTTAGTAGTTTGTACATTTGCTAAGCCACATTTGAATAACTTCGAGGATGGTTGAGTACACATGCCATTTAACTAGCAATTGGGTTTCTGGGCTGCCCAACATCTGCATTTCAATGTAGGTTTGCTCTTGTCTCATAATTATCTTTGCAAAATCTATAGGAAAGTAACCAAATCTATATACGTTTGTGAAAAACAATGATAGAGTGAAAGATAAAACAAGGAAAGATGAAAGATAGTTAATATAGAACAAGAAATAGAAGACTTCTCACAGAAATGTGATTCAGGAGTAAGTTATGAGCCTGTATAACACATTCACCTACTAGAATTTCAGCCGATATTTATTTACTTATTTACTTATTTTATTTATTTTTGTGGAACTAGGGTGCTGAACTGAGGGCCTGATACATGCTTTACATGTGCTTTACCACTGAGCTACACCCCTAGCTGTTCTTTTATTTTTATATTGAGACAGGGTCTAGCTAAGTTACGCAGACTGCCTCTGGCCTCAAACTCAAAATCCTACCGCCTCTTCCTCCTGAGTCTCTGGCATTACGGGCATGTGCTATTGTGCCCAGATGAATTTCAGCTGTTTTAAGGGTATCACCCACATCCCTCCAAAACTACAAGGTCTAATTATAGAAATTTATGTATTTCAATGTTCTTATCTTTTTGTGGTTTTGTGTTTGCTAGTCTGCCTTAAGTTTTCCTATGTAGTATTAATTTGAGAGATGTAAATTATTTCAGGATGGAAGACAATTATAGCACTCTGAGGCTCAAATATGAAAAGTAAAGCAGCAACTCCAATATCTTTTCACCATTCTCACCTCCTTGTCCATATTTGTGAGGATAACAAAGTTCATCTGGGTTCTTTAACCTCAGAACTTTTGCAACTAGGCACTTTCTTGAATCAAAATAAGAAATACACATTACTTTCTGTTTCCTAGAAATTTTGGAGATTAAAATGGGCTAAGAATATACCTAATATAATGAATAAATACTTATTTGTAAATTATATGAACTTATAAAAACATATCGATTTACTTAAATCATCTATTAAAAGAACTTCTAAATAATAGCTGTCTTGAACTACTCAATCACAGATTTAAACAATACAGGAAAGCTCAGGATATAACATAGTAACTAAGGTCACAGACCCTGAAGCTTAACTTTGTGAACCTGGATAAATCACTTTCCCTGTGTAGACTTCAGTTTGGTCATACATAAATTACAGGCAATGATAGTTAATACTTTAGAGTGTTGTTATGAAGATTGAATGTATGCTCTGTTGAAGGAACTGTGCCTGTCCCTATTACCTACCACTAGTCTTTGGTATATGAGAACAGGTAGCATTGAGGAGTGTCTAGCTCTGTAGTTAATTCTCTGCATAACTTTTAATGACTTATTTACTTCTCTAGTACTCCAAGTCCCTATCTGCAAAATGAGAAATTTGGATTACATAGTTTCTAAGTGCTATTCTAGCTCTAAATTTTTGAAAAGTCAAACAATATTTTACTGAACTCATTCAGTTATCATTTCACTTACCCCACTAATGCATCCTTAAAAGTCCTTAATAGTCTGTGTGTGGTCCTTAGGTTGAAGGTGAGAGCTGAGTGAGTCAACTACTGGAATCTTTCCAGTTTCATGCTATAAATTTTTTTTCTTGCTATAAATATGAAAAAAATAGGAAAATTATTCATTCAATAGGCTTCATTCCATAAAAGATAGTTATACTTTTGTGGCAGCAATGAGACCTAGAGGAATAAGTTTCTGCCACATTCTGAATGACACTTAAATCAGTTTGCTTCAACTTTAAAAATAAATTTCCCCTTCAATTTTTAAACTGTGGTAAGATATTAATAAGTTTATCATTTTAGTCATTTTTACAGTTTATAGTTCAAAGGTATTAAATACTCATGATTTTGAGCAACCTTACCACTATTTATCTCCAGAACTCTTTCTTCTTGGAACAAATGGAAGTGTACTCATTAAACAGTAATTCCCCATTCCCTCTTCTCTGGTCCCTGGCAACCACTATTCCACTTTCTGTCTCTACGATTTTCTTACAAGTATTTCATATAACTGGAGTCATACAGTATTTATCTTTTCATGATTGGCTTATTTCACTTAGCATAATGTCCTCAAGCTTCATTCGTGTTGTTTCAAATAATAGGATTTTAGTCTTTAATTTTTCATTGTAAGTATATACCACATTATGGTTATTTAATAATCTGTCCTTGGACACTTTAATTCTACTTTTTAGCTATGGTGAATGATGCTTTTGTGAATATGAGTGTACAAATATATCCTCCAGACTCTGTTTTCAATTCTTTTGGTTAAATAACCAGAGGTAGAACTGCTGAATCATATAGCAATTCTGTTTTTAATTTTTTTCCCCCAGTAGGTCTCCCTTTTTATAATCCTACCAATACTGTACAAAAGTTCCAAATTCTCCATATTCTCACCAGCACTACTACTTTTCCTCCTCTTCCTCCTTCCCATTTCTCTTCTTCTTATCCTCTTCCTCCTCACCCTCTTCCTCCTGGTGATTATAATCTTTCTAATGAGTTTGCAGTGGTATTTTATTGTACATTTTATTTTCATTTCCATAGATTTTAATGATGTTAAGTATCTTTTAATGGGATTATTGGAGATCTGTCCTTGGAAGAATGTCTACTCAAGTCTTTTGCCAATTTTTAAATCGGCTATTGTTTTGTTGCTGAATTTTAGAAATTCTCAGTGCATTCTGGACATTAATCCCTTACCAAATAAGGAATTTGGAATTATTTTCTTCCTTTCTGAGGAGGGCTTTTTTACTCTATTGATACTGGCTGTTATGTAAATTCTTAAAATTTTTTTTCATAAAGTCCATTTGTCTATTTTCATTTTCTTGTCTATACTTTTAGTGTCAAATCCAAGAAATTAATGCCAAGTATAATGTGTAAGTTTTAACCTGTTTTCCTCTAAGAATTTTATAGTCTTAAATTTTATATTTAAGTTTTTGATCTATTTTCAGTTAATTTTTTGTATGATTTAAGAGTTCAACATCATTTGTCTGCGTGGAAATGTCCAGTTTTTCCAGGATCATTTTTTGAAAAGGCTGTCTTTTTTTTCCACTGAATAATTAGGAAGTGTTTTCTCTCTTCAGTTTTTGGAAAGTTTGAGAAAGAATGGTGTTATGTGAAAATTTTATACAATTTGCCAGTGAATCCGTTAAGTCAATAGCTTTTCTTTGTTGGGAAATTTTTCACTGCTGATTCATTCTTGTTTTGTTAGATGCCAGGTGCCGTCAAGTTGGGTCTGACCCATAGCCACCTTATGCACAGCAGAATGAAGCACTCCCCAATTCTGTGCCAGGCATACAAGCTTATTTAAATTTAAGCCCATTGTTGCAGACATTGTGTCAATCCATCCAGTTGAGGGTTTTCCTGTTTTTCATTGACCTGCCACTCTCTCAAACTTCATGTCCTTCTTCAGGGATTGGTCCCTCCTGACAACATTGCCAAAATACATAAGACACAGTCTAGCTATTCTTGCTTCTGAGGAGCACTCTGGTTGCACTTCTTCTACGACAGATCTGTCGGTCCTTTTGGCAGTCCATGGTATATTCAATCGACATCTCCAGCACCATAATTCAAAAGTATCAATTCTTTTCCTGTCTCCCTTGTTCAATATCCAGCTTTCATAACCATGTGATGTGACTGAAAATACCATGACATGAGTCAGGTGCACCTTCATCTTCATTGTGACATCTTTACTTTTCAATACTCTAATGAGATCTCTTGCCACAGCTTTTCCTAGACCAATGCATCTTTTGATTTCTTGACCGCTGCTTCCACGGGTGTTGATTATAGAACCAAGCAAAGCAAAATCTTGGACAACCTCAATCTTTTCTCCATTTATTGTGAAGTTGCATACTGACTCAGTCATAATGATTTTTGTTTTGTTGATGTTTAATCACAACCAATACTAAAAGCTATGATCTTTGATTTTCATCAGTAAATGTTTTAAATCCTCTTCATTTTCAGCAAGCAGAGTTGTGTCATCTGCACAATGCAGGTTGTTAATGAGTCTTCCTCCAATCTTGATGCTGCATTCTTCTTCATAAAGTCCAGCTTCTCAGATTATTTGTTCAGCATAGAAATTGAAGAGGTATGGTGAAAGGATACAGCCCTGACACACACCTTTCTCAACTATAAACTAAGCGGTGTTTCCTTGTTTACTTTGAACAACTGTTCTGGTATTCCCATTTTTCACAGTGTTATCAATAATTCATTATGAAGTCACAGAGTCAAATATCTTTGCATAATGGATAAGACATAGACACTTTTCTGGTATTCTCTGCTTTCAGCTAATATCCATCTGACATCAGCAGTGATGTCCCTGGTTCCATGTCTTCTGAATCTGCCTTGATTTTCTGGCAGTTTCCTATCTATATACTGCTGTAGTAGCTTTTGAATGATTGTTAGTAAGATTTTCCTTGCTTGTGATATTAATGGTATTGCTTGATAGTTTTCACATTCGGTTGGATCCCCTTTCTTGGGAAAAGGCACAAGTATGGATCTCCTCCAGTCAATTGGCCAAGTAACAGTTTTCTAAATCTCTTGACATAAACATGTTAGTAAGTCCAGTGCTGCATCTGTTTGTGAAAACATCTCAGTTGGTATTCCATTAATTCCTGGAGGCTTTTGTTTTGTCAATTCCTTCAAGGCAGATTCCACTTCAACTTTCAATACCATTGGTTCCTCTTCATATGCAACCTCTTGAAATGGTTGGTCAACCACCAACTCATTTTTGCATAATGACTCTGTGTATTCCTTCCATCTTCTTTTGATGTTCCCTGAATCATTTAATATTTTCCCTGTGGAATCTTTCACTATTGCCACTTAGGGTTGAATTTTTTCTTCAATGTTTTAAGCTTGAGAAAACCAGAGCAGGTTCTTCCCTTCTGGTTTTCTGTCTCTAGCTCTTATTAGGGACAAATCAGAGTTCTTATTTCTTCATAATTTAGTCTTTATATGTTTCCTGTTTCCTAGAAATTTGTCCATTTCATATAGATTATACAATTTTTGGTGTATCATTATTCATATGCCTCATATTTCTCTCTCTCTTTCTCTCTCTCCCTCTCTCTCTCTCTCTCTGTGTGTGTGTGTTTGTGTGTGTGTGTGTGTGTGTGTGTGTGTGTAGAATTGGTGGCAGTTTCCTCCCTTACTTTTCTGATGTTAGTAATTTGTGTCATCTCTCTTTTTTGTTTAGTCCTTTTACTGAAGATTTGTCCATTTTACCAATCATTGCAGGAAATCGGGAATTGGTCTCATCAATTTTCTCCACTGTATAGTCTCTATTTCATTGATCTCTATTCTATCCTTCATTACGTTCCTCCTTCTAGTTTTATGTTTATGTTATCCTTCCTTTCCTAATTTCTAACAATGTAAAGTTAGGTTGCTGATTTTAAGTGTTTGGTTTTTTTAATGTAACCACTTTAGAAATAAATTTCTTAGCATTTTCTGTGTGGGTTCCATCAATTTTGGCAAGTTGTATTTTCATTTTCATTTATCTCTAAATATTTTTTAATTTCCTGCTCTTATGTTGATCCATTTGTAGTTTAATTGATAGTTTAATTTCCAGAATTTTAGGAATTTTCCAGTTTTATTTCTATTATTGATTTATAACTGTTTCATTGTGCTCAAAAAAATACTTTGGAAAATACATACCTTTTAAAGTCTATTAAGAATTAATATGTGGCCTAATAAAGAATCTGTTCTGGAAAATACCCTTTGTACACATAAGGAGAATGCATATGCTATTCTTCTTGGGTAGAATGGTTTGAATATGTCTCTTACACTTAGTTGGCTTATTGTGTTGTTTAAGTCCTCTATTTCCCTAGATATTTTCTGCCTGGTCCTATCCTTTGTTGAGAGTACACTATTGAAATCTATTATTGTAGAATCCATTATTTCCACCTTCAATTCTGTTACTTTTTGCCTGATATATTTTGATGGCCTGTTCATTAAGTTTGTGAATGTTTATAATTATTACATCTTATTGCTCTATTGAATCATTGATTAATATATATTATCCTTTGCCTCTTGTTATCTTTTTATTTAATGTTACTTTAATACTTTGCAATTCATACAGCTACTTCTATTCTCTTTTGGCTAGTATTCATCATGAAGTATCTTTTTGTATCCTTTCACTTTGTTTAGATCTAAAGTGAGTCTTTTGTACATAGGATATAGTTGGATCATCTTTTAATCCAAACTGCCAGCTCTGTGTTTTGTCTTTTGATTTAAGTGCTTAGTCCACTTAGATTTAAGGTAATTATTGACCAGAAAGGATCTATTTCTGTCACTTTTCAATTTATTTTCTTAATGTCTTACAGCTTTATGTCCCTCATTTCTTACAGTATTCACATATTCACTTTTGTTTAGTTGTTTGGGGCAGTGAATCGTTCTGTTCTCATTTTCTTTTGGGTATATTCTGTAGTTATTTCCTTTGTGTTTACTATGGGCATTACATTTAACATCCTCAAATTATAACACTCTAATTTGAATATATAATAGCTTAGCTTCCATAATATACAAAAACTGCTCCATTAACAACTCCGTGCTATATCTTTCAGTTCTTGGTGTCACAAAATTACATATTTGTGCATTGTGTACTGTTGGGGATTTTTAAAGTTATATTTCCCAGCTAGGGTCCCTCATAACAGCCTGAGGGGCTGACCCCTAGTTGACCCCAGGGCTCATCTCACTCACTCAAAACAGCCCCTCCCATCGAGTGAGCAAAGATGGCCCCCGGCCAGCTTGACCAGCCTTAACCACCTTAATTTTGATTGGCTCCCCTCACCACCTTGCAGGCAGTAACTGTCTCTACTTGGCAGTTATGTCCGTTTGCCCACTGTACCTGCCAGCTGTGTGCCCTGATTGGCTGAACCCCACCATGTGACCCCTCCAGGACCCTATAAAAGCAGGGCTCCTGGACCCCATTTCACTCCTATTGATCCTTTGATCCTCACCTTTCTGACGATCTCCTGATCCTCATCACCTAGACCAGCGCCCCCTACTCCAGCAAGACCATCTAGCAAGCCGGCGGGCCCCAAAGAGCCAAAGGCATCTAGCAAGCCACGAAGAGCCTCCCAACTCCTCCCATCCTTGGGAAGGAGGGGGGTAAAGAAGGCGAGCCGCGAGAGTCAAGACCATCGGACCTCAACTGAACACCAGCGGCTGTGGCTGTGCCTTTGAGGCTGAGCTGTACCAGCACTTAGCCTGCAGCATTTCATGCTGCAGGCCTAGAGCCAGCACTTGAAGGGATAGAGCCCTGCTCTATAGGGGCTGTTTGCTCCTTGCTCTCCATCAGGGGAGCATCCCAATAACCCTTACCTACCCTTCTCTAACCATCTGAAGGTCTCCTGAGGTCCTTCTTTCCCAACATCGGCCACGTTGTTATGTTGAGGGTTTGGCCTTAACTTTAGCCGGGTTAGAGCTAAAACCCCGACAGTGTACCATAAACATCTTTAAACACTGTGTACTCCAAAAGGAGGGTGAGATTTAGCTCAGTTGGTAGAGTAACGCTCTGCAGTCTCTGAGGCCCCAAGTTCAATTCTCAGCACCACAAAAATGGGAGAATGACATGGCAAGCAAAAATGGGAGAAGGATGTGGCAATCAACTCCCACGGCAATCCAGAAACAATCAACCATTGAAAACCCTATTAACTATCCCTATGAGTAGGACACAACTCAGTGGTACCTAATAACAACAACTCCAAAAGGTAAATTAGGAATTTTTTAAGTGAGGCGCTTTTAAGATGGTGGACAGATATCACAAACCTTCTGACCTGGAGCAAAAGGAAACCTTAATCAATAGTTTAGAACACACACTACATTAACTAGATGAACACAGTAATAATTTAGATTAGAGAGAGTGGAAAGAACCAGACAAGCAATGAGATCGCAAATGAAAGTAAGTCCAGAAGATATACACAAAAGGCAACAGTTGAGTCACCATTTTCCAGACAGCAGACCACTGAAACTCAGAGAAGATTCCACGCACACATCCACAGGTACATAGATCCTACATGGAGTACAACCTTGACATCACATCAACGCACTGCCTACAGGACACAGACTGCAAGCTCCACAGAGAAGATCTGGTGAGTTCCCTTGAAATGGCGAGCAGAGCAGCCATCTCTAAGTAGTCCTGGCAGCACAGGCAGCATCTCTAAGCTGGTTCAGGATCCTCATGCAGGATTGCAGGCCTCAGATCCACAAGAGGTGATACATTATCATCCCATCCATCCTGACATGGGGGTGAGGAGTGAAAGCCGTAGGGGCTGGAGAACGTGCACAAGCGGAGCACACCCAGAGCTGTAGCAGGGCTCTCTCCCCCCTGTTGTGGTTGGGCAGTTGATGGGCACAACTTTCACAGATACACAGGCACATGGGCATTCAGAGGCCAGATCCACTGGAGGCAATTCAGTATTGTCTCACTGCACCATGGAATCAACTAGGGCCTGCAGAATCAACTGAGTACTATACAGACAGAGCACAACTACAGTTCTACAAGGAGTACAGTGGTGCACTTTGTCCCAGCACAGTTTCATGTTCCAACTGCCACACAGCCAGACAGGCTACCAATTCACCAGGGGTGGTCAGATATCATCTCGCCTACTACAGAGTCAGAGTGCTGAGACCACAATGGGACTTGGAACATGCAAGTGGATAGAGTCCAGCATTAGAGACCTAACTATTGCAGTCATATTCCACCATCATTGGCTTTGGGGCACAGAACTTTTATTTGAGGAATCAACGCTTGAACTCTGTGGGGCAGGAAAAAACTCCCAGAATGACACCACAGTTTCCACTGCCTCTCTGACAATACAACAGAGATGGGAAAAACATAAACCTTCAATACGTAGTAGTCAAGAAACCCATCTAACTCACAAAGACTGCAATAGACTGAGAAATAAGGGCTGAAAAACAATATATCAAGCAGAGGGAAAACAAAAAACAAGCAGGTGTTGCAATTGTAATATCAGATAGATTTACTTTCAACCCAAAACTAATTAGAAGAGAAAAAGAAGGACACTACATATTAGTAAAAGGAACAATCAATCAGGAACCAATAGCACTTCTAAATATTTATGCCCCAAATACTGGGGCACCTAGCTTTATAAGACAAACTCTATGGAACATAAAGAACTTTATTGGACCAGACACAATAAGAATACCCCATTTTTGCTATGGGACAGGTCATCAAAACAGAAAATCAACAGAAAAAGGACAAATCTAGTCTTCACCCTAAACCAATTGGATCTCACAGATATATACAGAATATTTCATCCACACGATGAGGAATACACATTCTTCTCAGCTCGACACAGAACATTTTCTAAGATAGATCATATGCTAGCCCATAAGAATTCCCTCAACAAATACAAAAAAGTAGAAATTATCTCCTGTTCCTTATCAGACCACAATAGAATAAAATTGGAGCTCAAGAGAAAGAATAATTCCAGAAATTTTACAAACTCATGGAGACTAAACAATACACTGCAGAATGAACAATGTGTGGTTGATGAAGTCAAAATGGAATTTAAAAAATTCCTGCTAACAAATGATGAAAACATATCCTACCAAAACACATGGGGTACAGTAAGGGCAGTTTTAAGAGGCAAGTTTATAGCATTAACTGCCTCATTAATAAGGTAGAGAAGAACCCAATAAATGACCTAATGACACACCTTAACACACTAGAAATTCAACAACAAATCAATGCTAAAAGGGGCATCCAAAGAGAAATTGCAAAAATAAAGGGAGAAATATCTCAATTAGAACCTAAAAAAATAATTTAAAAAATTAATAAGACTAAGAGCTGGTTCTTTGAAAAGATTAATAACATAGACACTCCCCTGGCCAATCTCATCAAAAAGAAAATGGAAAAAACTAACATGGTAATGATTAGGAAGGAAAACGGCTCCATAACCACCAACTACAATGAAACACAGAAAATCGTTAGGGATTACTATGAGAGATTGTATTCCCAAAAATACAAAAACACAGAAGAAATGGATGAGTTTATTAACACATATGACATGCCAAAACTAACCCCAGAAGAAATTGTTGTTGTTGTTAGGTCGAGTCCAACTCGTAGCGACCCTATGTACAGCAGATCGAAACACTTGCCGATTCTGCGCCAGGCAAACGATCTTATTCATGTTTAAGCGCATTGTTGCAGACACTGTGTCAATCCATCTGGTGGAGGGTTTTCCTCTTTTGCGTTGACCTGCCACTCTTCCAAACATGATGTCCTGCTCCAGGGATTGTTCTCTCCTGACTACATGTCTGAAATATGTAAGACGCAGTCTGGCCATTCTTGCTTTCAGGGAGCACTCTGGTTGTACTTCTTCTAGGACAGATTTATTGGTTCTTTTGACAGTCCATGGTATATTCAATAGACGTCTCCAGCACCACAATTCAAAAGCATCAATTCTTTTTCTGTCTCTCTTGTTCAATGTCCAGCTTTCACAACCATATGATGTGACTGAAAATACCATGGCATAAGTCAGACACACCTTCGTCTTCAATGTGACATCTTTGCTTTTCAAGCCTCTAAAGAGATCTTTTGCCACAGCTTTTCCTAGAGCAATGTGTCTTTTGATTTCTTGACTGCTGCTTCCACGGGTGTAGATTATGGAGCCAAGCAAAGCAAAATCTTGGACAACCTCAATCTTTTCTCCATTTATTGTGAAGTTGTGTGCTGACCCAGTTGTAAGGATTTTGGTTTTGTTGATGTTTAGTCATACCCATATTGAAGGCTATGATCTTTGATCTTCATCAGTAAATGTTTTAAATCCTCTTCACTTTCAGCAAGCAGAGTGGTGTCATCTGCATAATGCAGGTTGTTAATGAGTCTTCCTCCAATCTTGATGCCACATTCTTCCTCATAAAGTCCACCTTCTTGGATTATTTGCTCAGCATATAAATTGAAGAGATAGGGTGAAAGTATACAGCCCTGATGCATACCTTTCTCAACTTTAAACCACTCAGTGTTTCCTTGTTCTATTTGAACAACTGCCTCCTGGTTCACGTACAGATTTCTTATGAGCACAATTAGGTGTTCTGGTGTTCCCATTTTCCGAAGTGTTATCCATAATTTGTTATGATCCACACAATCAAATGCTTTTGCATAGTCAATAAAACCTAGATAGACATCTTTCTGATATTCTCTGCTTTCAGCTAATATCCACCTGACATCATCAATGATGCCCCTAGTTCCCCACCCTCTTCTGAATCCCACTTGATTTTCTGGTAAGTCCCTGTCTATATACTGCTGCAGTCGCTTCTGAATGATCTTTAGTAGAATTTTGCTGGTGTGCGATATTAATGATACTGTCCGATAGTTTGCACATTCAGTTGGATCCCCTTTTTTGGGAATAGGCACAAATATGGATCTCTTCCAGTCAGTTGGCCAAGTAGCTGTTTTCCTAATCTGTTGGCATAAACATGTTAACACCTCCAGTGCTGCATCTGTTTCTTGAAACATCTCTATTGGTATCCCATCAATTCCTAGAGCCTTGTGTTTTGCCAGTTCTTTCAAAGCAGCTTCCACTTCAATACCTTCAATCCTTCAATACCATTGGTTCCTCTTCATATGCAACCTCTTAGAATGGTTGGTCATCTACCAACTCTTTCTTGTATAATGACTCTCTGTATTCTTCCCATCTTCTTTTGATGTTTCCTGCATCATTTAATATTTTCCCTGTAGAATCTTCCACTACTGCCACTCAAGGCTTGAATTTTTTCTTTACTTCCTTAAGCTTGAGAAACACAGAGCGTTTTCTTCCCTTTTGGTTTTCTGCCTCCAGCTCCTTGCACATGTCATTATAATATTTGTTTTTTGTTTTCTCGAGCTGCCTTCTGAAATCTTCTGTTTAGTTCCTTAACTTCATCTTGTCTTCCTTTTGCTTTAGCTGCTTGAT
>VMDO01024462.1:15584-29822 GCA_007922755.1 Pedetes capensis
TCTCCTGTCATTTGTGTCTAATGCATTAAACCTATTTTTGAGGTGGTCTCTGAACTCAGGTGGGATAGACTCAAGGTCATACCGTGGCTCTCGTATACTTGTTCTAATTTTCTTCAGCTTCAGTTTGAACTTGCATATGAGAAGTTGATGGTCTGATCCACAGTCAGCACCTGGTCTTGTTTTGACATTTTGTACAGAGATTTTCCATCGTCTCTTTCCACATATGTAGTCAGTTTGATTCCTGTATGTTCCATCTGGTGAAGTCCATGTGTATAGTCTCTGTTTATGATGTTGAAAAATGTATTTGCAATGAAAGGTCATTGGTCTGACAAAAATCTATCATGTGATCTCCAGCTTCGTTTCTGTCACCAAGACCATATTTTCCAAATACTGAGCCTTCTTGTTTGTTTCCAACCTTTGTATTCCAGTCACCAATGATTATCAGTATGTCTTGATTGCATGTTTGATCTATTTCAGATTGCAGAAGCTGATGGAAGCCTTCCCTTTCTTCATTTGTGGCATTAGTGGTGGGTTCATAAATTTGAATTATAGTAATATTAACTGGCCTTCTTGTAGGCATATGGATATTTTTCTATCACTGACAGCATTGTATTTCATGACAGATCTTGAAATGTCTTTTTTGATGATGAACGCAACCCCATTTCTCTTTAGTTTATCATTCCCAGTATAGTAGACCATATGATCATCTGACTCAAAATGGCCTATGCCGGTCCATTTTAGCTCACTGATGCCTAGAATGTCAATGTTTATGTGCTCCATTTCTCTTTTAATGATTCCTAATTTTCCTAGATTAATACTACGTACATTCCTTGTTCCAATTATTAATGGATGTTTACAGTTGTTTCTCCTAATTTTGAGTTGTGCCACATCAGCAAGTTGAGCACCCTTGGTCTTTACTCCATTTCTGTCATCATGGTAGACTGTACTTGGAGGAGGCAACTCTTCCCCAGTAGTCTTTTGAGTGCCTTCCAACCTGGGGACCTCATTTTCTGGCACTATATCTATTGCTATTCATAGGGTTTTCAATGGCTAGTTGTTTTGGGAGTGGCTCGCCAGGTCCTACTCCCTCCAGAAGAAATAAGTGACCTAAATAAGCCCATTACATATACTGAAATAGAAAACGTAATAAAAAGTCTCCCAACAAAGAAGAACCCAGGTCTTGATGGGTTCACAGCAGAATTTCACTAGACTTTCAAAGAAGATGGAAAGCCCGTCTTCCTCAAATTATTCCAAAAAGTAGAAAAGGAGGGAACACTCCCAAATTCATTCTACAAAACTACCATCACTCTGATGCCTAAACCAGGAAAAGATTCATCTAAGATAGAGAATTATAGACCCATCTCCCTTATTTATGAACATGGATGTAAAAATCCTTAACAAAATCCTAGCAAACTGAATCCAGCAACATATTAAAAAGATTATTTACCATGACAAAGTGGGATTTATTCCACAAATGCAAGGCTCGTTCAATATATGGAAATCAATTAATGTAATATAACATATCAAGAAACTGGCAGACAAAAACCACATGATCATCTCAATTGATGCTGAAAAGGCCTTCAAAAAAGTGCAACACCTCTTCTTGATAAAAACTCTGAAGAAGATAGGTACAACAGGCAAATACCTTAACATATAAAGGCCATCTGTGACAGACTTATAGCTAACATTATATTAAATGGGGAAAAACTGAAACCATTTCCTCTAAGATCTGGAACTCTCTCCTGTTCTATTTAACATAGTAATTGAAGTCCTCACCAGGGCAATTAGACAAGAGAAAGAAATCAGAGGGATTGGCAATGAGGAGGTCAAATTATCCTTATTTGCAGATGATGTGATACTATACCTAAAAGACCCCAAAACCACATTGAGAAAACTTTTAGATCTAATCAATTCCTTCAGCAAAGTGGCAGGATATAAAATCAACACATAAAAATCAATAGCTTTCATTTACACCAAATGTAAGAAGGAAGAGCAGGAAATTACAGATACAATACCTTTCACATTAGCCCACCAGAAAATTAACTACCTTGAAATCAATCTAACCAAAGACCCTTCAGCTATAACTCTATTGGGAATTTACCCAAAGGGAGATGTGTCATCATACCACAGAGACACCTGTATCTCCATGTTCAATGCAGCACTTTTCACAATAGCAAGGATGTGGAACCAACCAAACTACCCATCAACAGAAGAATGAATAAAAAAAAACTATGGTACATATACACAATGGAATACTACTCAGCAATCAAAAAAATGAAATAATGCCATTTGCAACAAAATGGATGGAATTGGAGAAAACTATTTTATGTGAACGAACACAAGCTCAGAAAGAGAAATACCACATGTTCTCACTCATATGTGGGAGCTGAATCAAAATTATAAGAAGGAAAAAATCCTATGCAGAGGTTGGAACATAATAAAAATAATAATAAAAAAAGCCAAAATGGACCTAGTGGAGAAGGGACACTTTGGGGAATGCAAAAGAAGGAGAGAGGGATTTAGCAAAAGGAGGAAATCCTGGGAGAAGAGAGAAGGGAGAGAAGGAACAAGGAGGAGTGAGGAATGGGGGAGGGGGTGACCTTAGGGTGAATAGCCCAACTTTAATAGTCCTCGAAAGAATTATAATAACACCAATAATACTAAAGAATGGTATTGTTACAGATGGACTAGAAAATTCATGTAATAGTACTGACAATGTAAAAAGATGATTCACTACAGAAAGTTTTGATCTTAAACATAATTGTGACCCAAGGATAGATAGAAAAATATTACCATAAAAAGACAAGCAAATGGAGGAGAAGTTTTTTGTGTGGGGGTGGGCTGGGGGGAGGAAGTACACAAGAGGGTAAGGGGGAACTTATCTGTGTAATGTTCAACAAAATACATGTATGGAAATGTCACAATGAAATGCATGTCAGAATGAATTACATTAAGGTGTACATTAAAATTTTCCATAAAAAAGATTTTTTTCCAGTGTAATAGTCTCTTAAATTATGTGGAAAACAAAAGTTGACTTACAAACCAAAGATACAATAATGCCACCTTTCATAATTATACATGTATTTACCTTCACTGATATTTTTATTCATCTCTATGTCTTTGATTACTGTCTAATGACCTTTCATTTTACCTTGCAGGACCTTCTTAAGAACATTTTACAGGAAATATTTTGTGGAAACAAACTCTTTGGCTTTTCACTATTTACTTATTTTGCCTGATAATGTCTTAGTTTGTATTTGCTTTTGAAAATAAGAGTTTCACTAGAAATAGGATTGTATTTTCCTTTTATCTTCCTTTAGCACTATAGGGTCTGGGGTTTAGCTCAATTGGTAGAACACTACTCTGCATGCTCTGATGACCTGAGATTGATCCCCAGCACTGCAAAATTGGGAGGATGTGGCAATCCATTCCTGAAGGAATCCCCAAACAATCAGCCAATGGAAACTGTATAGGGTCACTATGAGTTAGACTTGACTCAAGGGTACCTCACAACAACAATTATCACTATATACATATGGGCCCAGTCTCTTATATTCTCTTATAGCCTCCACAGTTTCTGATAAGAAATCTGCTGATGATATTATTGAGGATCTCTTGTATAAGATGAATCGCTTTACTATTGCTGCTTTCAAGATTCTTTATCTTTGTAAAATTTGATTATAATGTCTCTCAGCATAAGTCATTTTGATTTCATTTTACCTGAAATTTGTTGAACTTCTTTGGTGTTCACATCCATGTCTTTTATCAAAATTGAGAAGTTTTAGCCATTATTTCTTCAAATATTCTCTCTGCTTCTTTCTCTATTTCTTCTTCTGAGACTTTCACAAGCTTTATGTTGGGCTACTTGGTGGTGTCTCTCAAGTCTCTGGGCTCTACTCAATTTTCTTTAATCTTTTCTCTTTCTATTTTTTAGACTCAATAATTTCCACTGTCTTATCTTCAAGTTCACTGCTTCTTCCTTCTGATTGCTCAGAGCTATCTTTGAATCCCTTCAGTAAATATTTCATTTCTTGTACTTACTGTAATTTTCACCTCTATCATTTCTTTCACTCTCTTTGTTAGTATGTCCTTTCACTCATACATAATTTTCTTGTCTTTCTCCATACCATTTTTAGTTTCTGGTCATCTTTAAGATAGTTGTTTTAAAGTTGCCATATATTAGATCTGCCATGAGGTCTTTTTCAGAAATAACTTCTGTTGATTTTATTTTTTGTGCAATTTGTAATTCTTGGTTGAACACTAGACATTTGGACTTATTAATGTGAAAGATCTGGAAATCATGTTCTCCTCCTCCCTCAAAGTTTTCTGATTTTGTTATTACTTTGCTTTGTTTTTTAATTGTTTTAGGCTGTTTCTATGCCAATAGCCAGCATGATAGTATAAATGTAAGATTTTGTTGGGTCTTTTTTGAGACTTTGTTGTTCCCTGAGCATACATGGTTACTTGATAATTTTTCCAATATAAGCCATTGTTTCTTAAAAGTTCTAGTTTTCAGTATTTGCCTGCCAAATGTGGAAAAGAGAAAAATGAAAAGGACAATAAGGACACTACCTTTTAAATCCTTTGAAAATTGCATCAGCCAGATGAGGACAGGCTTACAACAATGGGAGAAGTTGCAAGGCAATCATTATGCATTTCTTTGTATCTGGATGATTAGCAGTTGGAGCATACATCCCTGGTATTTGAAGAGTAGAGTCCTTTCATGCCCTGTTTGGCTTCTGCAAGCTATATGTGGGATGGCCAAGGAACATATTTAAAACTGTCATGGATGTGGAGCGGCTATGGTATTAAGAGTTAAAATGGACTTAAATTCATCATTTAAGCCTTCCTCTGGAAGTTGAAAGCCTTTAATAGACTCAAGATATCCAAAATAGTAACATCAAACAGATTCTCCTGGTACAATTGTTCTCTATGTGGGGAGATACATTCCTAGGGATTCTGAATTTGCCATCTTCCTTACCTTAACATTTTAAGATATACATTTATGACATTTAATTTACAATATTCAAAATCAAAGTTTTTTCATATGACTAATTCACTAGTAAAGAGCACCATCAGTTGCATATGACAAATTAAGAATAAAACTTGATTTTGCCCTTAAATTATTGCTTGATATAGTAAATTTATGTTAAAGGAGAAAAGAAAAGAAAGAGATTAAGGGAAATTTCAGCTAAGAGATTAGTGTCTGTGAAGATTTTTAACTAGTAGAGATAACCAAAACTGGCTTTCTCTTTCAAAATTCTCCTCATCTAATATTGTGGCCATGGCCAAAAGACATCTGCAGATAAGCTGGAAAATAATTATTAATCAATAGTCAACTTTAGATATTATCCTTTTTAATACTCACATACAGAAGTCTATAATTGCTATCATTTTGTCACAGATGCACTATAGTTTCTTTTTTTTTAATCTGTTTCAAAATAAGATACAGATGGCCCTTGTTCCATAAAAATCTCTGGTTTCTTTCTCCTTCACTGACCACATAGTCAATATGCATGCATCACAAAGCTGAGACTTAACATTTTCTTCAATTAGTCTGGCACAATAATAAATCAAATATTCATTCCTGGAAATGGTAAACTTCACAGATACAATGCTATGGAGAGCAGACAGACATCTGTTTTATGGGAGAATGAGGCTAATGTTGATCAGTTACACATTAGCATAATTTTCACTCATTTTCATGGCTTAAAAGCTTATTCAGTTAACTCTTAACTTTTGTTGCCAAACTGCTGGCTGTTTCAGTGAGATGGACACGTAAATCTGAGGATTCAGAGTCAAGCATTTCAATAATTATTCTGCATGAATTATTCTTCCTGATAGATCTGAAGCACTGAAGAGCAGACTCAGCCCTTCAATGCAGCCTAACTATAATGTAAACCCAATCAGGTTTTTTTTTTTATTTTTAGCAGCTAATATAAAACCATTTTTGGAACAAGATTGGTTTTAATTAGAATATACTTTGATAAGAGTTCATAGGAATAGAAAATACGGAAGAGCTTAAAAATCTGTAAATTGGTGAGTTATTAAGGTTTCTGTGGGAAAAATTTGGAAAACAAAGATTGATGTTTGATTTAACTGGGAAAAAATGAGGAAGATGATGGGACCTATTCAGATAGAAGGCAAGGAGAAACATCAAAGGAGAAATATGTACACATGGATTTTTCTATTAAGTAGTGTGGTATGATGGATGACTATTGATTCCTACTGATGACTTGTGGAATCTTCAAGAAAATTATCCTCAAGAAAATTCTTGTATAAATTGGCAGCAACTCTTCTTTACAGAAATTGGTAAAGAAGCCCAAGTGCTGAAATAGGATAGGTGAAGAACAAACCAGTAAGAGGAAGAGGCAAAGGAAAGCAGAAAGTACTATCTTTGGGATTACAACCATGAACGTGGATCACGTTCCAAGGCCACATAGAATTTATCATAGCCTCTGCATGATACTCCAGTCAAATTCAAAGAGTGAATGTTTAGCATTTGTTTAAATAAAATATTAAGGACATGATACATTGGATTCATAAGTCTTTGGTGGTAGAAAGGCAGAGACCTATCATGAAAAAGTATAGGAAAGTTTTTCTTAAAGTTAAGACCTGAAATATGGAAAGGAAATATCTACATGGATATACAAAAGCCCAAATGGAAGAGAAAACATTCCATATTTAAGGAACTAGAATGACTTCTGATTTACTGGATTGTAGAATATGAGTCGGACCCAACTCAATGGCACCTAACAACAACAACAGAATATAACATATGGCATTGTTGAGAAATGAATATATTAGAGTCAAATTATAAAAGGCCTTCTAATTCATATCAAGTACTTAGGACTTGGTCCTATGAAAAACAGGGAGTTATTAAAAGATCTTAAATAGGTAATAATATCAGCAGTGTCATACTTAAATCCAGACAAACGGAACTTTATTTATGGCTTCTTTTGGCCACACCCCTCCCTACAGGGCAAAGAATCAAAAGGGCAAAGGACACAAGCCCATGTGGAGGCCATGCTTATGCTTCCAGAGCATGCTGTGTGTCTATAGTCACCCAGAATTCCAAGTCCAGATGATCCCAAGCTGTTTTCATGGCCCACATGGCCTCTTCTCTGTATTTATCCATAGCATGGGAAGCTAAGTCTAGTAGGTTCACATTTAAGCTTGAGGAAAGCCACTGAACAGTTGTTTGGGGAATGATGGCTGTGGGCAGTGATGGGAAAGACAGGTGTTTATATAAAAATGTCTGAGGCCCTGGGAGTGTTAGGTGGAGCATGAGGATTGAGAGGGCTATGCACTTGTGCAGCAATAGCACCCTAGCATCTGATCCCAACTGATGTCAGAAGCTAAGCAGGGTCTGCCTGGTTAGTCCTTAGCTGGGAGATCACCTGGGAATACCAGGAGCTGCAGGCTATGGAGAAGGATCTGGCAGCCCACTCCAAAAACAGTCTGCCATTGAAAACCCTATAAGTAGCAGAGAAGCACTGACATAGTGCCAGGGATGGCACCATGTTGGGGGATGTTTCCTTCTGTTGTACATAGAGTTGCTATGAGTTGGACCTGACTTTATGGCACCTAACCACAACAATCTTTACAAATTTTAGGACTGGACCCCATGATGCATACTTGCTTTAGAAAGATCACTCTAGCTACGTTGCAGAGAATGAAATGGAGACAAAAAGGAAGAGTAACAGCATAGTACTTTATAAACTATTGAACTATTCCAGGAAAAAGCTGATATTGCCTAATCCAGGGTTGTGACAGTGGGTGTTATGGTTTGAATATAAAATGGCCCCAAAGACTCAAGTAGGAACCCTAGGTCCCCAGGTGGTGGCACTGTTTTTTGAGGCTGTGGAACTTTGGGATGTGGGATCGCTCTGGCAAAGTAGGTCACTGGGGGATGAGCCTTTGAAGGTTTCACCAGAGCCCCTGGTTCCAGTAAACTCTCTCTATTCTGGTTGTCATGATGTGGAGAGTTCCTCCATCATGGACCCTGTCACTGCTCTACCATGCCTCGCTGCCAACAGGGACTGAAAACCTGAAACCATGTGCCAAAAATAAATCTTTCTTCCCTTCAGTTATTCTGTCAGGTATTTTAGTAACAGTGCTGCACAAGCTATCTAACACAGATGGAATGGAGGAACTCAAACTATCATTTCACTAATGTGAGAGTTGATACAGTGAGATGAATGGAAGATGATGCCCAGGACTTTCAATTTTCACAGTTGGGTTGATGATGATAGCTTTTATTGCAATCGGTACAATAAGAGGGTAGGTTGCAGATTGTTGAATTCAATTTGAGGCACAACGTATTTAAATCAAGATAGAGATGTGCAATATAGTGATGAATTTTGTGGTATAAAAATATGGCAAAAAATCTGGGCCTGGTGGTGCACACCTGGAATCCCCGTGGCTTGGGAGGCAGAGGCAGGAGGATTGCAAGTTTGAGACCAGAGGCAGTCTGTATAACTTAGTGAGATCCTGTCTCTAAAAAAAAAAAAATGAGGTAGGGGTGCAGCTCAGTGGCCCAGCACTTTCAGAGCATGCAAGCACCAGGCCCTGGGTTCAACACCCACTAAAGAATGAGTGGTAGGTAGAAGAGGACAGAATCAAGAACAAATTGTGAGCAAAACCAACATTTAAGAGCTAAGAATTTGAAGAGAATTCTAAAATTATGTTTTCAAGGAAGTTAATGAAACAGTATAAATAAAGTGAATCAATAAAGTTAAATACAGTTTGTGCTTTAATAGTCAATATCACCTATTAATTATGGGGGCCTATAATACAAAGATTTTTGGCAACTTTTAAAATATATTTAACTATATGCAACATATGAGCCATTGTAAACAACTCACCTTCAATCAATGGTGTTTGGAAAATCGTGGGTTTTAGTGGTTATAAAACATGCCTTATTTAGAAATTATAATTGAAATTGAAAGTAATTTATCATACTATTATGTATTGTTTATATTTTGTAGCATTAAAATAATTCAATTTACTTACTCTCCATTGAACACTACATTTCAGGCAATATTTTGAGACCATTTTATTTACAATATCATTTAATCCTAATGAAAAACTTATAAAACAGATACTGTTATCCACCTCTTACAAATGAACAAGATGGAATTTAGAGAAACGAAGTGACTTGTCCATAAACACAGAGCTCATCATAATTAGTGAATTAGAGTTTGGACTTTTGCTGATTAATATAAAAAATTACATTGTAAGTTTATTTTGGTATTAGGAAAGAAAACAGAGATAAATAAAGATAGTGTTAGTTGATTTAAGATTGAGTAATCTTTATTACCATCAGTTACAACAAATGATGTTAGGACATCTACATATTGATTTTATTATTATGTGCTCTCCATTGAAAAAAAAATACAGTCAGCTTTGAATTACCTATTTCTTTCTGCTACATGATAAGTAAAGCCTGCAGCCATAGCACTGTGGCATCTGATCACATCAGATCTCAGAAGCTAAGCAGGGTCGGACCCAGTTAGTACTAGGATGGGAGACCGCTTAATGGGAGATCATCTGGGAACACTCGATACTGTAGGCTTGGGAAAAGGACCTGGCAGCCCATTCCCAAAAATCAACCTGCCATTGAAAACCCTATGAATAGCAGAGAAGCACTGACAATAGTGATTCACCTGCTGCATGTAGGGTTGCCATGAGTCAGACACCAACTCAAGGGTACCTAATAACAACAACAACATGGTAAGTACCTAGAATGTAATCAATTTTAATTGAAACATGTAAATATTATATCTCGCCATAACAGGCAATCAATTCTTGAGATATGTACTATTGAAGTCAAGTAGAATAAAATGTCAGTAACTGGAAAAAATTGAAAAAACCACAATTTGAATGTGTAAAAATTCCTGATGATTAAAATTCAGATTAACAATTAAATCAAATACCAAAATCAAGATTAATTTTAAACAAAATCACAAATAAAGTCTAGGTAATGTACCATAATATAAAGTAAAATAATTTTAATTGATATCATTGAGTACTATCATACAAAGTGACATTGCTATGGACTTGAAACATATTCTCACAATTGTTGTAGTTGTTAAGTTCAATCGAGTCATGTCTGACTCATAGAGACCCTCACAGGGTTTTCAATGGCTATTTTGGGATTGCCTCGGGAGTGGATTGCCATGTCCTTCTCCCATTTTTGCAGTGATGGGAATCAAACTTGGGACCCCAGAGACTGCAGAGTGTTGCTCTACCTACTGAGCTAAATCCCAGCCCATTTCTACAATTAATTCTCCTAAAATTATATATACAGTATACATGTGCTTAACAGGATATTTTTTTCCTTAAACAAAAAAGTAAATCTTAGCATATTTCTATTCAAATCATCATAAATCTCTAATTAGTGAGATATAGTTAAGAAGATACATTATTCTTAATTACTGTAATAACTTATAAGCACCATCATGAGCTATGTTAAATATGAAGATAAAATATCCAAATGGATTATGGTTAGCCATGGTGTGAGGTAGGTATGTTATAAAATTGGGTGATGACACAAAGGAATATAAGATGGATGCACAATGTCAATAAGTAAACACCTTCCAGGAGTCAACCAATAGTAACTTATGCAAGAAATGAAGCATATAGTGAAGAGTAAAACAGGTGCTTTCAGAAGATGAATTCAACAGAGATGCTCCATATACTAATAGGTACATATAAACATCCATTATACCTTTTTAGATTGATATATCTCAATACATTTTAAGAGGAAAAGAGAGAAAAAAGAGAGGAAAATATATTCTACAAAGGTAGACAAATAGAGAAGTCTATCATTTCTAAGCATTGAGTTTAGTAAACATTTTTAACTTTCCCTGGCTATGGTATATTTCTCCATAACTATTATCATCAATAATGAAATTTTGTTGAGTCAGCCTTGCCCAAGACATAAATACTCTCTTCAAGAACATTAGATCCTCCTAAAGATTGCATCAATGTTTGTACACTCTGAGGGCTCTGATTTATGAATTACTCCTTTAACACACTGAGCTTATTTCTCTCCTTTTCGATTTACCACATTTTAAAAGACTTAATTTCTTCTATATGCTCTAAGATTTTAAGATTCAATAAGATGCAGTAAGGAGAGAAAAGTAATAGGAGGCTCAGTACTGCCAAACTGTCTAAGACTAACATGAAAAGTTACATGCTATTCATGCTTGGAAATCCATAGTTTTATGTTAACACATTATAGTCATGCTTACCTATACATTCAGTTTTTAGTAGGTTACTCTAACTAACCTATTAACTAACACATACCTAAAAACTTTTCTCTCATTTAATTACTCATTTAAAAAAAAACTTTAGATCATCTCCTATGTGTCAGATAACTACATTTTTGTGCTCAGAGGGCAGTAATTGACAACATAGTAACCTCATCATACTGGATTCATAGGGTATGGGGAAAAACATAAACAGCAGCTATTGCAATGTGTTTTTTTAACAACTCGCAGAAAGATATGTGCCCAGGAGCTGTGCATGCAAAGTAAAGAATGGACCTGACAATTAGTATACCAGATCTGGAAATTTTTCTCAGAAGAGGTTGGTTACTCTTGAGGTGAGTACAGACCCCATAAATTCTTAAGCAGAGAAAAAGGGTAAGAACAGCCTATGTGAAAAGAATAACATATAGGAAGACAAAGCACTGAGATAGCATCAGGAGTCTAAAAACTCAGAGTTGATTGTTGTTGTTAGGTGCCATTGAGTTGGGTCCAACTCATAGTGACTCTCACAAGGTTTTCAGTGGCTGATTGTTTCAGGATTATTTTGGGAGTGGGCTGCCACATTTTCTCCTGTTTCTGTGGTGCTAGGGATTGAACCCAGGGCCTCAGAGACTGCAGAGCAGCACTTTACCAACTGAGCTAAACCCTAGACCCAGGGAGTTGATTAGAATGGATTGTTGTTGTTGTTAGGTGCCGTCTAGTTGTGTCCGACTCATAGTGACCCTCATAGGGTTTTCAATGGCAGATTGTTTTGGGATTGCCTTGGGAGTGGGTTGTCACATCCTTCTCCCATTTTTTGCGGTGCTGGCAATCGAACTCAGGACCTCAGAGACTGCAGAGCAGTGTTCTACCAACTGAGCTAACTCCCAGCCCTAAATTAATCTTATGGGACTGGTTGTTGTTGTTGTTAGGTGCTGTTGAGTCAGTATCCAACTAATAGAGACCCTCATAGGGTTTTCAATGGCTGACTGTTTCTGGATTGCCTTGGGAGTGGATTGCTAGGTCTTTCTCCCATTTTTGCAGTGCTGGTAATTGAACTCGGGACCTCAGAGACTGCAGCGCAGCGCTCTGCCAACTGAGCTAAATCCCAGCCCCTAGAATGGATTAGAGATTATATATGACAAAGTTGAAGGAGATCAAGCTAGAAAAAGAGGTAAGAGCCTTGTTCAGTAAAGATGTTAAAATTTATTCTGAAACATGTTGTTGCTCTTGTTAGGTGCCATAGGGTTTTCAATGGCTGATTGTTTTTGGGATTGCTTCAGGAGCAGATTGCCATGTCCTTCCAGATATCTGTGATACTGTGGATTTAACCTGGGTCCTCAGACAGTACAGAGCAGCATTCTACCAAGTGAGCTAAACCCCAGCCCATTCTGAAACCTAGAAACCACAATAGAATTTTAAAGAAATTTTTATATTTATCTAAATAGCATCTTGACATGATTAATATAGCATGTGTTTTAACAAGGGACGCTGGTAACAGAGAAGGAAACACTGAATGTGTTCTTGCTGTGACCCAGATCAGAAAGATGGACCGAAGATAAGCTAAATGTACTAGAGATAGATTATGGAGGAAATAGGAGTAAATGATTGCATATGAAGGGGTGATTAGGAAACCACTGATAGACATAAATATGCATAGGGATTCACTGATGAAAAGGTCACAGGTGTTAAGTAAAGGCAAAAATTGTCTTTGGCACAGTAATGACTACCTATGCCTTTGGAATATTAAGATGTCAGTGATCAAGTTGAGGCAAAGATTAAGAAACATTATGAAGGTGACAAAATTTGTAGTCACGCAAGAAGAATGGGACAAGAACAGAAGCAAAGATAATCCCATATTATTTCATTCAGAGTAGAAAACATATATTAAAATCAAACTTTTGAGCTTTTAGATGATAAAAAATCATTTGTTTTTCTTTTCCTTTCCTATTTATTTATTTATTTATTTATTTATTTATTTATTTATTTATTTGTGTGTGTGGTACTGGGGTTTGAACTCAGGGCCTCATGTGTGCATGCTTTGCAAATGCTGTACCACTGAGCTGCACCCTCAGCCCATTGTTTCACTTTTTGAGACAGGGTCTCGCTAAATTATGCAGACTGCCTCTGGTCTCAAACTTGAGATCCTCCTGCCTCTGCCCCCCAAGTTGCTGGGATTATAGGCATGGGCCACCATGCCTGGCTCTGAAAATCATTTATTTTTCAAATGTAAAGAACTATTTGTAATCCATACATTAAGCAGTCTATAATGGGATCTTTAAAGAAAATATTAATTTTCATCTGGCTTTTGATCTAATCTTCACATCATGTTCAGAGGCAGGTCCATCTTGAAGCAAATGAAACTTAAATATGTCTCATCTGCACAGATTCCTTCTAGGATTCAGGAAGGGGCACATGAATATGTGTATATGGTCATGTGACTTTTTGTTTAAAGTCTAAAAAAATAAGATATTTCCTTGCAATTTTTTAAGACTATTGTCATTTTCTATTCAATGTCTTTGGACATTTAGAGAGGTAACTAAGAGGAATTTGAGTAGAAAATAGTTAGAATTTAGTGGGAATTATTTATGAGAGTTTGTCACTTCTGTATATAACCAGAGGATTCTTACCTGGTTCAGTGAAGGGATGACTTCCAGAAGTACTCATTTACCTACCGACCTAAGGTGCTGATGGACTGAAATTACAGTATGGATAGTGTGGAACTGTCCTTTGGCACATTAAATTATGAGTAGAAGGAAGAGAGAGTGGTTGTAAAATTCTTGGAATCTTACATATTATAAAAACATGTTAAAATTTTTCCAAGTTTTGGGAAACAGTGCTAAAAACTGTATAGCATTTTCAATCATAAACTATAAAGTTGAAAAGGATGCTTACTGGCTATCAAAAACATATTTTGATCAAATATGCAAGAGAAAAAAGTGGTTGTTTTTCTTTCCTCATATAGAAAAAAGATATAGGAAAA
>VMDO01024463.1:0-29708 GCA_007922755.1 Pedetes capensis
TGTGACACAAAACGCAGCAAGGACGTTAGAAGGAAGTAAAATAGCAGAGCCATCTTCCCATAAACATAATTACAGACATCTAAGCAAGTTGGGTGTGATAGATTACAAATACATAAAATATGCAAATATACCATGACCGAGAGCATTCAAAGAGTATGAGGGTAGTGGAACATTCAATAGTTAATCAACACAATTTATTACCATAAGCAAAAGGATAGTAATGACATGATCATCTAATATATGTAGAAAATGCATTTGTTAAAATCCAATAACCATTCATGATTTTAAAAAAAAACACTAAAAATTTTAGTAAAATAGGAATAGAAGGAAACATCCACAGCTTGATAAGAAAAAGTAGATACTTCTAGACATGTTAATGGATGCATATAATCCCAGCACCTGGGAGATTGAGGTAGGATTATTGCAAATTCAAGGCCAGTCTGGTCTACACTGTAAGTTTCAGGACAGCCTGTGCTACACAGTGAGACTCTTGTCTCAAAAAATCCAAAGCAAAGCAAAGCAAAACAAGACAAAAAACTACAGCAAACATTTTACTTAACAACGAAATATCTTACTTTTATACACACTATCTTATCTAAGCCTTACAAAGGCACATCTCTCTTTTTCACTCTTGTACTTTTTTCCCATCTCCACTTAACCCAGTATATAGGGTGAGGTTAAAAAAAATCAGGACGGGTTCTGTGGCACACACCTGTGATCCTAGCAACTTGGGAAGCAGGGGCAGGAGGATTGCAAGTTTGAGGCCAGAGGCAGCCTGTGCAACTTAGCAAGACCATGTCTCAAGATAAAAATATTAAAAGGGGGCTAAGGGACTGAGGGGGCAGCTCAGTGGCAAAGTGCTTGCTTAACATGCACAAGGCCCTGGGTTCAACCTTCCAGTCTTGAAAAAGAAATTATAGCAATGGAGATTACATTGTCTATTTCTTTCCCTCAAATAAGGAGACACGGAAGTATTTTTTCAAAGTAAATGCTGAAGAGCATGACTCAAGGTAAGATGCATCTGGATGTGGGATCAGGTTATGACAGGCAAACACCCATAGCATCCCCCTGTCCCCTTCTCACAACCTGTAGCTCCTTCGGTTCAGGAGGTAAAGTAGAGTTGGTAACTGTGTCACTGGACTGGGCTGAGTCCTCACTCAGAGCCCTCTCCAGACTGGCAGGCAGGGAGTGGATCAGCCTCTCTCTGAAGTCCTGGCCCACAAAGACGTAGAGCATGGGGTTGAGGCAGCTGTTGAAGAAAGCCAGGGAGCTTGTGGGAGTGACCAGGTTGTCAAGGATTTTGTACTTATGGTAAAACAGCATCTCTTTGAGCCACACTGTGCCTAGGAGGGCGACCAATTGGAAAGGGAACCAACAGATAAAGAAGGAAGCCACTACAGCCGTGAGGACCCTCAGGGGCTGGCTGGACTTAATCATGCCTTTCCTGCGGATCTTGATGGCGATGAGCCCGTAGCAGATGGCCACGGTGGACATGGGCGTGCTGAAGCCGACGATGAATCGGATGATGCCCCTCGTCATCAACATGGTGATGGCTACGTTCAGTCTCTCTTCGGGGGTCTCCCCCCAGGATGTGAAAGTGAAGGTACAGTACACATTCCCACTAGCATCACTTGCTGTGGTCAAGAAGATGACAAGTGGCGAGGTCAGGATCAGGGCAAGAATCCAAGGTCCGATGATCACCTTCTTAGCCAGACCAACAGTGCGGTGGTTCTGGGCCCAGACTGGATGCAGGACACAAATACAGCGGTCTAGAGCGATGAGAGCGATCAGGAAGACGCTTCCAAACAGGTTGACGTCCACCACAATGTGAACTGCCTTACACAGGAACCAGCCGAAAGGCCATTTTTCTCTCATGGTCATTGAGACGATGAGGAACGGGAGGGTGATCATGAAGGAGAAGTCAGCTACGGCCAGGTTCAGGTAATAGAAGGTGGTGACGCTCTGCGCCATGCGGAATCCGGCCACCCAGATCACAAGCCCGTTGCCCACCACACCGAGGACGAAGGTGACCGCGAGTACCACCAAGGAGGTGATCCAGAGAGCGACGTAGCCGGCAGATTCATACAGCACCACCTCAGACCCATTCAGAGGGATGGACAAGTTGGTTTCCATCCTGCCTGCACCTGAAATAGTTCAACAAGTCCATCTGTCAGGTGTGGATCCATCCTGGGGCATCTCTATTCAGAACCCCCACCAACCACGGCTATAGCTCCCGCACCAACCAGGGGATTCACTCTGCTGAGCACTGTGGCCAGTTGTTGCTGTTGGTAGGTGCCATTGAGTCAAGTCCGACTCATAGCTACCCTATGTACAACAAGGCGAAACAGTCCCTGACACTGTGCCATGCCCGGCCCTATGTAAGTGCTTCTCTGATATTTATAGGGTTTTCAATGGCTGATTGTTTTTTAGGGAGTGGGTTGCGGGGTCCTTCTCCCAAGCCTACAGCACCCAGTATTCCCAGGCAGTCACTCATCCAAGGACTAACCAGGCCCGACCCTGCTTAGCTTCCAAGATCAGACCGAATCAGATACCAGTAATACCAATAAAATTGTCACACTCCTGAATTTTCCTTTGGGAATGGATAGTCTCCACAGTCACACAACTATTAGTATGCATTCTGCCTCTGAGGGTACTTACTTCACAAAAGGAATTACGAACTCCTGTCCCCCCAGCAGAGGACACAGGCATCAGAAACTGGGGCAGAGGCAGCTTAGGCATAGTGAGGAAAACCGTTGGCTCGCTCAATAGGTTCAAATCTGTTTCCACCCAAGACTCAATGCAAAAGCCTACAAGCCTCCACACCTTCTTTCTGCCTCTGATTTACACCGCCTCATAGCTCCTGCCACTGCCCACTGTGAGAGAATTTGCCCTATGGTTTGGTTAGTATTTTGGTTAGTTTAAGGGTTTGGCTTGAGTTTAGAGTTGAAGAAAATCCTTTTTTTTTTTTTTTTCCAGTACTTGGTGGTTGAACCCAGGCCTCGCACATACTTTGCAAGTGCTCTACCACTGAGCTGCACCCCCAACCCAATTTTTTTTAATCTTGAGGCTAGTTCTTGCTAAGTTACATGGGCTGCCTCTGGGCTTGAACCTGCGATCCTCCTGCCTCCGCCTCTCATGTCGCTGTGATGACAGGCGCGTACCACTGCACCCCGCCAGAGCTGAAGAGAATCCTGAACAGTTATTTGCGCTGTGTGGTAGTAGATTTCGACATGTGGATTTTGTGCTGGAGGAAGTCAGTGAATGGACCCTTGTCTCTGCTTTCAACCCAGTGCTTTTCATCGTCCCCGATTGATATGAAGCTCTTATCTGTTTGGGATGCAAAGAATTTGCACCTGTCGCATAGTTTTAGTGTTCTGCGGAACAAACAGTATGAAAGTAATAATTTTTGTTAACATCTGTGCGGTTCTCACTTACAGCCATGCATTATGCCAACTGCTATGCATGAGCCAATCTGATCCACATAATAGCTCTCTGATGCTCATTATTTCTAGTTTTCATAAGAATAAATTGATGTGCACAGCTCATGAAAGCCACTTAAATAGTAAACAGTAAAGAAGGGTTTCCATCCAGCTTGGTGTGACTTGCTCTGCTGTGCCTGTGGTTATAGACGTTGCCTGCTGTCTTCTACTCATCATCTGTTCACCTGCTCTTGGCTACTAGCCAAACCACAGTTTTGTTTAGGGAAGGTGTCCCTCTGCCCTTCTGAGCGTGTAAATGCTGATTAGTCTAACTAGCATCTGGGGTCCTTTTGTCTCCATAGCCATGGACACATGACTAAATTTTGGATGAAAACACAATGGGAGGATATCCTGGAGGAGGTTCTCAGATTGATTAACGGGTTTTAAGGAAAATGGAATTTAAAAACATGATAGTCTCTGACTGCAGGCAGGTCACATCTGCAGCTATGGCATTCAGTTTAATCAAGAGATCTCTTTGACTTCTATATCCAGGAAATATAACAAAATTTTGTAACACTGTGGTCGTACCCAGGGTGTCTGGGTACCCAGGGTCTGTACCCAGGGTGTCTGCGTGTCTGTTAAAGGACATGTTTGTGGGGCTGTGGATGTAATTCAATGATAGAGTGCTTGGCTAGCATGCAACAGACCCTGGATTTGATCCCTAGTACTACGTGCATGCGCGTGCACACACACACACACACACACACACACACACACATTTATGAGCTCTGCCTTAGAATATCTTTGAGTAAAGGCTAAGGTGACTTTCCATGGCCACAAAACTTAAGAATCATCAATATACTAGGATCTTCTGCCTGTTAAAGAGAAATAGTAATTAGAAATAGTAATTAATGAGCACTTTTCGCTTGTTGTTGTTGTTGTTGTTGTTGTTTGTTTTCTGTGTTTTGTTGTTGGGTTTTTGTTATTTGTTTTATTTTGTTTTTATTTTTGATTTTGAGACAGGGTCTTGCTATATAGCACAGGCTGGCTTAGAATTCACTGTGTAGCCCAGGTTGGCCTCAAACTCAAAATCCTCCTGACCCAGTCTCCCAAGAGCTGGAATTAGAGGCATGTACCACCACACCGGAGACTTGTTCTAATTTCCTATTCATAATCATATTGCAAAGTAGCCATCATTATCCCTCATTTACCAGATAAAAAACATAGCCCAGGGATTTCAGTAGTTTTTCCCAACAGCATTTCCAGCAGTCATTTGAGCCTATTTCAGAGATTCTGCCTTTGCCCCTCTGAAGTGCTGAGTTTGAAAGGGAATTACCTGGGTGTGCTCACCCCCAGCAAGACGATTGTCCTCCTTCTCTTCCCTTTTCGGTTCTCCCTTCCCTTGTCTTCATCCACCACTCTCACTGAGGTTTTCTACAGGATATTGTGTAATGTGGAGAAGGGCTTCTCAACCGCAGTGCTATTGACGTTTGCAGCTGGATAATTCTTTGTTGTGTGTGGGGCAGTCCCGTGCAATGCAGGGGGTTAAGAAGCATCTTGGGTTTCTATCCACTAGCTGCCAGTAGCAACCGTCCTCCAGTTAGGACAAAAGTGTCTGCAGACCCTGTCGTGTGCCCTGGGAGGCAAAATCTCCTCCGGCTGAAACTCATCGATGTATTGTAAAGACCACTAGGGTCTAAAGTCAGCATCTCAGTCCCATCTCTGACACCTCCCCAACCTGACTTCTTTGTCAGTGTGACCTCTTTATCCATCAGTTTCCTCCTGTACAGAATAGGAGTGGTTTTGCAGTCAGAGCTGACTCTCAGGTGAGGATTAAATGAGAAGAGACCCAGAAATCTTCAGGCTAGACTGAATGTTGTTGTTGTTGTTGTTAGGTGCTATTGAGTTGGTGTATGACTCATAGCTACCCAATGTACAACAGATGGAACACTATTGTCAATGCTTCTCTGCTTTTCATAGGATTTTCAATGGTGGATTGTTTTTTGACAGTGGGTTTCCAGGTCCTTCTCCCAAGCCTACAGCACCCGGTGTTCCCAGGCGGGATCCCATCTACGTACTGACCAGGTCTGACCCTGCTTAGCTTCTGAGATCTGATGGGATCAGATGCCACAGTGGTACAACTGCAGGCAAGATCAAATGAGTCTTTAGTAAATGGGAACTCAGTGTCTTCACCAGACTCTGTGCTATGTCGTGGGGCTCAGTTCTGGGCTGTGCATTGTGGGAGCTCAAGGTCAGTCATGAATATGCTTGTAACAATTGTACAGCTGCTTAGGAATATTATCCACAGTTAAACAGCTTCTTGTAACCATTAGAGCTTATCTCAATGGCTCTTGCTAATGGTGTGTGTTAATACGTGTAAGCCACTTCAGACACTACGAGATGAAGTAAAGATTCAATAAGGTTAGCTATCATTAGTCTAACCATTGTACAAATGAGGAAGTTAAGACTTGGACTGGCTACATTAGTCATTTAAAGCTCTCAGAAAGAAATAGAGCCAAGCTGGGTGCGGTGACGCACACCTGTAATCCCAGCGTCCCGGCAGGTGGACGCAGGAGGATCACAAGTTCAAGACCAGAGGGAGTTGCGTAACTTAGCCAGACCCTGTCTCAAAAAAAAGGAAAAAAATGGGCTGAGGGTGCAGCTCAGTGGTCCAGCACTTGCAGAGCATGCAGGCGTGAGGCCCTGGGTTCAACCCCCAGTACCACAAAAAAAAAAAAAAAAAAAAAAAAAAAAAAAAAAAAAAAAAAAAAAAAAAAAAAAAAAGAAAAGAAAAGAAAAGAAGAGAAAAGAAAAAGAATAGAGCCAGAATTTGAGCTCGGCCTCACTGATTCCACCAGAATCACACTCTTCAACTCCCACCTCACATTTCTCCAACAGAGTCACGTTTTCTCTTCCCACACTCTAAACATTCCAAAAGGCACTTAGAAGACATGATATACTCAGTAATCTCTAAATCATTGATTTTAAAATGTTGATACAAGAAGGAAGGATGACGGCAGGTACCATGACAGGTAGAGCCAGGCTAACATGGCAAAGTTGCAGGGTTGGGAGTCTACCTCGTTGCGAGGTGCAGCACAGGAGAGACGTGTGCATTACAATGTCTTCAATACAGGGAGACCCTAACATGTGCTGTTGTTGTTGTTGTTGTTGTTGTTGGGTGCCGTCGAGTCAGTATCTGACTCATAGCGACCCTCATAGGGTTTTCAATGGCTGACTGTTTCGGGATTGCCTTGGGAATGGATTGCCAGGCCCTTCTCCCATTTTTGTGGTGCTGGGAATTGAACTCAGGACCTCAGAGACTGCAGTGCAGCGCTCTACCCACTGAGCTAAATCCCAGCCCCTGATATGTGCTAATCATGCCTAATTACAACATCCTCATCTTGGGACAAACATCACCGCCAGGTATTACAAGAGGAAACAATGGCTCAGGGAGAGGAAGTGACTTGTCCAATGTCCCAATTATCAAAGGGTAAAACAGAGTTTCATGATCATAGATTTCAAATGGAAATCACATTTTCTTTGTTAATTCTCTCTACTTTTTGGCATATTTGCTGTCCCATTTTTTTTGTGGGGGGGCACTACTAGGGGTTGAACTCAGGGCCTTGCACATGCCAGTGGAAGTGCTCCACCACTGAGTTGTACCCCCTCAGCCCTCTTTTATTTCTTATTTAGAGCCAGGCTGCCATTAGCCTCAAGTTCACCATCCTGCCTCACCCTCCCAAAGGGCTGAGATGACAGGCATGCACCCCCATGCCCGACTACCTTCCCATCTTTAAAATGACCATTTCAGGCATTCTGTTTACTCCTCTAACCATTGCATTTCCTCTACTACTTCCACACTCAGCCTATGCTTTTGATTTATATTTTACTAAGAAAATGGTAACAATTAGATATAGGTTTTCCAAATCCTTCAATCAGCCTGTACCCGTTACTGCAAGTAAAGGGTTCTCATTTATTCCAAAGACTGCCTCCCACACACACATTGACTCTGGATCTTTCTCTCTCTCTCCTTCCCAGAAACTTGCCTCCTGCATTTTCCTTCTCTGTTCTAACAAAAGAGATCCAAGATTTACTTTCTACTAGATTATTCTCCTTGTCACATAAACACCATTGTATCCCCGCCCTTTAAGAAGAAACCATCCTCAGTCCATGTTCCTTTACAACTTCAACCCTATTTCTTGAAGGGATTTCTTGTGAAAAGAATCCACAGTTAGACCTGGGAAAGGGACATCGCTAATTTCTCTCTTCACTCCATCACCTCGCACTTCCTCCCAAGTGCACTCCATGCTGATTTGGGTCCCTGGAAGTCCACCAAATGCTCCTTCCTCAAGAATGCAGGATGCTCTGACTCCATGCTGGCAATCCCTGTGGTCTCTATTCAGTTCTTGTCCTGACATCCCAGTGGTACAGGTCTCATTAGATCTCCTCTTCTCTCCTGAGACACTTTCTTTCTTATGCCTTATGATGGTAAAATGTACACACAGCACATAACTGGTTGTCTTTATCACTCAGCTGACCACCTTCTTTTCAGTCCAATTTGCCAGCTTTTTGTCCTTTACATTTGGGTCTAAGTGTTAGGGGTTGTATCTGTCTTCACAATCCCATCTTCTCTATATAGTCTGATATAGGTGATCCGATCCTGTATCATGGCTTAAAATACCACACTGACAAACTTACCCTGGTATAATCAACCGACTTCTTGACATCTCCCCATGGGAATTCCAGTGGCACTCCAGACTCAATGCTGCCCAGTCCAAACTCTTCAATGTCCCATTCTCCTAAATCTGCCACTCAGTCAATATTCTGTTTCTATTTGGAGCTTACATATTTAACTGTAAATCTCCAGAATTGAATTTATCTTTGATTTCTTTTCCTCTACTCTCCAATCTAATCCAAGCCCTATTGACCATGGTGAACATGCAGCCAGAGTCATCCCCATTAGTATTAGTATTAGTATTTTGTGGCACTAGGGGTTGAACCCGGGGCCCCGCACTTACATGCTTTCCAAATGCTAGACTACTGAGCTGCCGCCTCCAGCCCGTTTTTTTACTTTTTTTTTTTTTTTTTTTGAGACAAGGGATAGACAAGAAATAAATATCGCAGACTGCCTCTGGTCTCAAACTTGTGATCCTCCTGCGTCCACCCCCCACCCCCCGAGCCACTGGGATTACAGGCGTGTGCCACCACGTCCAGCTTTCAAATTAAAAATTATTAATCAGATAGAGGGGCTGGGGTTTAGCTCAGTTGGTAGAGTGCTTGCTCTGTGCACTCTGAGGCCCTGGGTTCAATTCCTAGCACTGAAAAAATGGGAGAAGGACCAGGCAGCCCACTCCTGAAAGCAAGTAGCCATTGCAAACCTTATGGCTAGCAGAGAAGCACTGTCAGGTATAATACCTCTTTCATTCTGTTGTACATAGAGTCCTTATGAGTCAGACTCAACTCCACAGCACCTAATGACAGCAACAAATCAGATAGCTTAGTTTTTTCATCCTCAGTCTTTGCATATACCAAATGCATTTTGCAGCCAGCACATTCCATGTCAAGGGCTTAGCAGCCTTCTAGAGCAGGTGGACATGATACTGCGCAGCTCTGCCCAGGAGTTTAGGATGTGCCTGTCACATAACAAGCATTCAAACGATAATACTTAAGTTGTCAGACACCAACTTACCAAGAGCTGAGATCCTCCCCCTGTGGCTGGTTTCTAGCTTCCTGTGGAGTGACTCCGGCTTTCAGCCCTCAACAAGGACTTCAGTGAAGAACAGAGAGCTATAATGAAGCCAGAACCAATCAGGAGAGAGAACCTTGGGGTTTCCCAAGATTTCTAGAAGCACCATAAATAAACTGTGGGAAAAGGCCACTCAGAGAAAATGTAGAAGAGATAAAGAATCTTTTCTAACTACTAGGATCTAGATGATATCTATTGCACAGGAGTGCTTTGCATCAATTATTTTGTTTGTTCTTCTTGAAGAAAAATAGTTCTGTAAATATTGTTATTCTCAATTCACAAAGTGACTGAGACTCAAAGCAGTGAAAATTTGGACTCAAATCCAGCCCATCACCTGCTTTTATACAGCCTATGGGCCAAGAACAGTTTTTACATTTTGTTACTGGCTGAAGAAAATAAAAAAGAACCAAAAGTGGAATATTTTTACATGTAAATATGATATATTTGATGTGTAAAAATGATATAAAAATCCAATCATCGGGCTGTAACAAAGTTTTGTCAGCACACAGTCACACTTGTCATTTACATATTCCAGCAATTCCTAACATTTTTGGCACCAGAGATCAGTTTTGGGGCAGACAGTGTAATGTCACCACTGATCTAATAGGAAGCAGAGCTCAGGTGGTAGTATAAGCAATAGGGAGCAGCTGTAAACACAGATGAAGCTTCCCCTGCCAATCACCTCCTGCTGTGCAGACTGGTTCATAACAGGCCACGGACATGTACCCTTGGGGGATCCTTGACATATTGCTTATGGCTGTACTCATGCTACAGAGCAGAACAGGATAACTGTGCTAGAGACATTAAATTCTGCAAAATGTGAAATGTCTGCTATCTGGGTTTTTATAGAAAATTCTGACCCTTGCTTAAATGGCTTATCCAGTCATGTAACTTGTTGTTAGAGGCCATAAGTCAAGTCTGACTCAAAGTGACCCCATGTACAAGAGAATGAATCACTCTCAACATTGTGCCCCACCTGGCACTATGTCAGTGTGTCTCTGCTATTCACAGGGTTTTTGATGGCTGATTATTTCAGGAGTGGGCTGCCAGGTCCTTCTCTTAATCATGTAACTAGTGACTAACAAACCTAGATTCCAACCCAGGTCCTAACTGAGAGCTTTCACTGGTCACACAGGCAATTTCAGATGTTCTCCTATGAAGAGGGCTGGATATTTGTACAGCGTAGGCAGGAATTCCCCCCACCCAGCTCAGCACAATGCCACTTCCTCAGGGCTTTCCTAGATTACACCACGGGGACATGCAGAAGTCCTCACTTTCAACTTTCTTTTCACCACCCTAAGGACTTTGCCCTACACTTACTTGCATCTGCATTTTCGCAGGTTCTGGCATGCAAATCTAGGGCAATTTGGTAGCAAGAAACAAAGCCTGCCCATGCTTTAGTAAACGGGAGTGTATGAGGAACAGACGGAGCCATCCCATTAGCCCATCTTCAGGAAGAACGGTCAGCTTTCAAAAGATATCGCAACCTCTCTGGCTGTTACTCTCTTCAGAGTCCAAACTCCATCCAGAAGCTCCCAGTAATCTCTGCTTACAGCATTCTAGGATTTCTCAAGGCTGCATCTCCAAACTCTTCTAAATTCCTCCCACATGCAAGTTCCAAACGCCTAAGAACAACACGATCAGGCTTAGTCATGGCATTGATCACAACCCTGGTACCAATTTTCTGTATTAATTCCCTTTGCATTGCTATGACCAAATTAGCTGACACAGACAACTAAAAGGAGGAAAGATTTATTTTTGTCTCATGATTTCAGATGGCTTAATCTAGTTTCTTGATCCCATCCACTTGGGAAGAACATTACAACAGGACCATGTCACTGAGGATACATATTCATAACACAACAGACAGAAAGAGAAAGTTTACAGGATGGGTCAGAGATAAAAAACCCTCAAGAACTTTCCCCCACTGACCTACTTCCTCCAGCCAGATCCTACCTCCTGAAGTTTCCACTATCTCCCAGAACAGCACGACAAGCTGTGACCAAGCATTCAGACACATGAGCCGGTAAAGGACATTTTATATTCAATCCATAGCAGCATATTCTTGAGGTCATTGTGAATCACAAGGAGCATTGGTTTCCTGTTTCCTGTGACTGCTTTTATCTTGGTTCCTTTACCCCTCCCCCAGCCACCAAGATAACTTCTGCTTAGACTATTAGAGCTAGTGGACCTCTCCCCAGGAGATCGGGACTTTTCAGAGGAAGAACCACAGCTGGTGGAACAACCAGGTAAGAAACTTGTGCCTGGTGTGTAGGGAGGTGGACAAGGATGTCATCAACATGTTAGTAGGTACAGTCGACTCTTTGGAGCGAATTGTAGAGACATATAAGATGATGAAGTGGACACAGAAAACATGCCCAACTTTTTCAGTATGTTTTATTTTGAAGGAGAGACGAGAAATTTGCTGGGATCTAAAGAATGATCTGAAATTTAAGGGCAATTTTTGTTAAATATAACATGCTCTAGAGCATATTGGGGTGCTTTAGGAATTATAGAATGGAGACAAAATACTGATGTATAAGAGAAAGAGGGGATAAGTGTAGGGAAAAAAGGAAGCAGAGGAAAGTTTTTAAGAAAATAGGGTAGGATAGGATTTGGAGGACTAGGAGAAGGTGAGTCTTGGGCTGGGATACTTGTCTTCTGGTCATACGGGTGAAACCAGAGAACAGAAGTTCAAGAGCATACAGGGTGGTAGATTTGTTGGAGTGTGAGGCAGGATATCAGCTATGGGGTGGGATGGGAGGTTCAAAGCTTTGAGGAAAAAGCAGAAGGGCCAAAATTATTACTATGAGTCAAGGGAAAATGTGTGCAATAGGAAAAGTGTAGCCATCCAGAGCAGTGATGAGTCTCCACATAAAGACCAATCCTGGATGTCACATGGGATATTGAGCAGAATTGAGCTTTGCTCCCTGAGGCATTGCAAGCGCAGCTCACTTCTTTTTTTTTTCAGAAAAACATTTGTGATTTTTTATTGGACATTTTTAATGTACAAGTTAATGTGATTCATTCTGATGTGCATTTCATAGTGACATTTCCATATATGTATTTTGTTGTACATTACACAGGTAAGTTCCCCCTTACCCTCTTGTGAACTTCCTCCCCAAGTCCCACCTCCCCCACCAAAGACTTCTCTTCCATTTGCTTGTTTTTTTATGATAATATTTTTCTGTATATCCTTGGCTCCCAATTATGTTTAAGATCGAAACTTTTTCTGTGGTGAACTATCTTTTTACATTGTCAGTACTATTAACTGAATTTTCTAGCCCATCTATATTATTACCATTCTTTGGTATTATTGGTGTTATTATAATTATTTCCAGGACTATTAAAGTTGGGCTGTTCACCCTGAGGTCACCCCTCCCCCATTCCTTACTCCTTCTTGTTCCTCCTCTCCCCCCCTCCTCTCCCAGGATTTCCTCCTTTTGCTAGATCCCTCCCTCCATCTTTCATGTTCCCCAAATTGTCTCTTCTCTGCTAGGTCGACTTTACCTTTTCTATGTTTTATTATTATTAATACTATGTTCTGACCTCTGCATAGGATTTTTTCCTTCTTATAATTTTGATTCAGCTCCCACATATGAGTGAGAACATGTGGTGTTTCTCTTTATGAGCTTGTGTTCCTTCACTTAAACTAATTTTCTCCAATTCCATCCATTTTGCTGCAAATGGCATTATTTCATTTTTCGTGGTTGCTGAGTAGTATTCCATTGTGTATATGTATCATTGTTTTTTTATCCATTCTTCTGTTGATGGGCACTTTGGTTGATTCCATATCCTTGCTATTGTGAAAAGTGCTGCATTGAACATGGAGATGCAGATGTCTCTGTGGTATGATGACACATCTCCCTTTGTGTAAATTTCCAATAGTGTTATAGCTGTGTCATACAATAGATCAATTTTTAGTTTTTTAAGATATCTCCATATTGATTTCCAAAGCGGTTGGACTAATTTACAGCTCCACCAGCAGTGTAAGAGTGTTCCCTTTTCTCTGCAACCTCACCAGTGTTTGTTGTTGTTTGTGTTATTGGTCTTGGCCATTCTTACTGGTGTAAGGTGTAATCTCAGAGTTGTTTTAATTTGCATTTCCCTAATGGCTAGGGATATTGAGCATTTTTTCATGTGTTTCATGGCTTTACAGGCTTCTTCATTTGAGAGCTGTCTGTTCAGTTCCTTTGCCCATTTGTGTATTGGATTATTTGTTTTCTTGGGTATGTTTTTATTAAGTTCTTTACAAATTCTGGTAATTAGACCTTTGTCCAATGTATAGGATGTGAAATTTTTTTCCCATTCAGTGGGGATTTCCTTGACTCTGTCAATTGTTTCCTTTGCTGTACAGAATCTTTTTAATTTCATGTAATCCCATTTATCTATTCTTGTTGCAATTTCTTGAGCAATTGGAGTCCTATTAAGAAAATACTTTCCTATGCCTATATGTTGGAGCATATTACCTATCCTATCTTCTATTAGTTTTAAGGTTTCTGGTTTTATGTTGAGATCTTTTATCCATTTTGAGTTAACTCTCATGTACATTGAGAGATGCGGGTTGGTTTTCATTTTTCTGCAAGCCGATATCCATGTTTCCCAGCACCATTTATTGAAAAGGCTATCCTTTTCCCAATTTACTTGCTATGCTCCTTTGCCAAAAATTAGATGGCTATAGGTGTGTTGAGGTATTTCTGGATCTTCTATTCTGTTCTAGATGTCTTCAGGCCTATTTTTGTGCCAGTACCAAGCTGTTTTTGCCACCACTGCCCCGTAGTATAGCTTAAAGTCAGGGATTGTGATTCCACCTGCACTAGTTTTGCAGCTTAAGAGTGTTTTGGCTGTATGTGGTCTTCTCACTTCCCCTCTTGACATCCGAGTTTCTTTTTCCTTCACACAATATTGATGATGTTTAGTCAATTTTGACTTAACAGCATTCAGAAGAAGGTGAGGATGTGGTATAGTGATTGGCATGTAAAAGGGGCTCAATAAATGAGAGCCACCATGGTTTTTGTTCATTACAAATCACAGTTTTTCTCCCTCATATCATGGTGGAGCCATATTTCATAGCTTTTCTTCTCTTAAACATCCTGTCCTGTTATTGCAGAATCTCCCTGTGTGTCAACCTTGACAATGGTTGCCTCAGAGATTCCTGAGGACAAACAGTCCTCAGCCCATGTCAGCAGCTGAATGGAGGAGGTAAGGGAAGAGATATCACCAAGTTGTTTCTGAAATGGTAGAGCATTAAGGTTCAGTAGAAATGTGAACCTCATGTACGATTTTAAGTTGTCTGGTAGCCACTTTTAAAAGGTAATAAATATGTGAAATTAATTTTTATTCATTAAATAACTACATGACCTTATATCACCAAATTATAATTTCAACATGTAGTAAATGTGAAAATTATTGATGAGATTTTGCACATCACTTTTCTTCAAATCTGATGGGTATTCTACTCCTGCCACCTGTCTCAAATTGGGCTAGGCACAGCACAATCACCTAAATCCCCCTGTGATAAATGACTACACATCTGCAGGGGTGGTATGGCAGGGCTGGGTCGGAAAGAGACCTCTGTTGGAAATCGACAGACTGAACTATTGCCTAACTTTAAGCAATGAACCTAAATCCTCTGTTTCCTCACCTGCACAGGATGTGTTTTTTTCTAAGCCCTAAGGTTATTCAGTACTTGCTGTGTGTTAACACTGACTCATGTCTAATGGCATTAATTCATTCCATCCTCACAACAACCATCTGAGGAAGTCCATGGCAAAGATCAGAAGATAAACCCTAGGCGTTAGCCTGGCATGTACTTACTCCACGTGTCTAATCTCATGAAAACTTATACCTGGCATGTACTTGGGCCATTATTACTCTCATGCCCAGCCACCGGGCAGAGAAGAACATCCTACCCATCTGGCAAGATAATCTCAAAGGTAAAGATGGAAAGGAGGTGCCTGGTTCCAACTCCCTCAGCACAGCATCCACACAAGTGCTTCTTGGTGACACGTGGTCTGTCATCTCTCACTTATGTCTTCCCTCTTACAAAGTTAGGGGAAAGGGGCCCTGAAAGAGAGAGTGAGGCAACAGCTGGGATGGAGAAGTTGCATATTTTGTGGTTCCCATGCAGAGAGTTATCGGTGGGAAGTCTCAGCCCATGACTTGATCACTGAAGGTGTCTCCCAATAATTTCCTGGTACCTGTAAACCATTCTCTTTTCTTTTCTTGGTTTTTATTTTGTTTTAATTAATTAATTAATGAGTTTGTTTAGTTGTGGTACTGTGGGATTGAACCCAGAACTTTGCACATACTTTACAAGTGCTCAACTACTGAACTGCACTCCCCAGCCCTTGTCTTGAGACAGGGTCTCACTAAGCTATGCAGGCTGCCTCTGACCTCAAATCTCTGATCCTCCTACATCCACCTCCCAAGTTCCTGGAATTATAGGTGTGTGCTACTGTGCCCAGCCCTTTCTTTTTCTTTTCTTTTTAAAAGTTGTGGTACAATACACATAACACAAAATTTACCATCTTAAGTGTACAATTCAGTGGCATGAAGTGAATTTAAAGTATTTTACAACCATAATCACTATCTAGGTTTAGAACTCTTTATCACTCTGAAAAGAAATCCAAGTCCATTAAGTAATAGCTCCCTATTCTCTCCCTTCTTCAACTCCTGAAACCCCTAATCTGCTTTCTGTCTCTGTGAATTTTCCTATTCTGTATATTTAATATAAGTATAATCATACAACATGTGGCATTTTGTGTCTGGATTCCTTTATATGTTTTCAAAGTTCATATAATACTGTAATGGGCTGGGATTTAGCTCAGTTGGTAGAGCGCTGTGCTGCAGTCTCTGAGGTCCTGAGTTCAATTCCTAGCACCACAAAAATGGGAGAAGGGCCTGGCAATCCACTCCCAAGGCAATCCCGAAACAGTCAGCCATTGAAAACCCTATGAGGGTCGCTATGAGTCGGATACTGACTCGACAGCACCTAACAACAACAACATAATACTGTAATAGGCACCAGTGCTTCAGTGTTTTTTATGGCTGGATAATATTTCATTACATGGAAACACTGAATTTTGTTTATGTTTCTCTCTCAATGGACACTTGGGTTATTTCCATCTTCTGCGTATTGTAAAATATGTTACCGTGAACATTTGTGTGCTTTTTTCTTTAAACACTGGTTTTTGCTATATACCTTTTGTCCAATAGTTTTCTCTTGCAGAATAAGGATTTTTTTTTTTTTTTTTTTTTTTTGCAATGCTGGGGGTTGAACCCAGGGCCTAGCATTTGCTTGCTTTGCAAGTGCTGGACCACTGAGCTGCACCCCCAGCCCATTGTTTTTACTTTTTGAGACAGGGTCTCGCTAAGTTATGCAGACTGCCTCTGGTCTTGAACTTGCAATCCTCCTGCCTCTGCCTCCTCAGCCACTAGGATTACAGGTGTGCACCACCGCACCTGGCAGTAAGGATCTTCTTTAGCCAAGTAATCTTCCAGGTGGACGGCTTATATATTAGCAATGGTGGAAATGTAAAATGCAATTTTTCCCATCTGACAAGAGGTTGCCAATTTATAGATAAGGGTAAGCATTAGGGAGAGGAGTGAGCTTGCTCTAGCTGCTATGGGAGTTCTGGGGGAAAGTGAGAGAACGGGAATGGGAAAATCATCGAGTGCAAAAATGAAGGCCCAGAGAACTTGCCTGCAGGTCCATATCTAAAATATGCCCATTGCCAAACCGTTCCAGGTGTGGATAAGATGGAGATCAATTCCTCCCTCCCCATGAATATATCTGCCAGGACCCCGACTGCATCTGCTAACTACATTGCCCTGGATGTCTTCTATTATTTGGTCATTGGAGTCACCTTTGTCCTTGGCGTACTGGGCAACGGACTTGTGATCTGGGTGGCTGGCTTCCGCATGACACGCACTGTCACCACCATCTGCTACTTGAACCTGGCCCTAGCTGATTTCTCTTTCACTGCTACTTTGCCATTCCTCACAGTCTCCAAGGCTATGGGAGGACATTGGCCTTTTGGTTGGTTCCTATGCAAATTTATTATTACTGTAGTGGACATAAACCTATTTGGAAGCGTCTTCTTGATTTCGCTCATCGCTCTGGACCGCTGTATTTGTGTCCTGCATCCAGTCTGGGCCCAGAACCATCGCACTGTGAGTCTAGCTAAGAAGGTGATTGTTGGACCCTGGATTTGTGCTCTGCTCCTCACTTTGCCTGTTATCATCTGTGTGACTACAGTGACCAATCCACATGAAGAAGGGAAAACATCCTGTACTTTTGACTTCTCACCCTGGACCAATGACCCTACAGAGAAGTTGAAGGTGGCAATCACCATGTTGACGGTCAGAGGGATCATCCGGTTCATCATTGGCTTCAGTACCCCGATGTCCATTGTCGCCATTTGCTATGGTCTTATTGCTACCAAGATCCACAGGCAAGGTCTGATTAGATCCAACCGTCCTTTACGGGTCCTCTCTTTTGTTGTAGCTGCCTTTTTTCTCTGCTGGTGCCCATATCAGATAGCGGCCCTCATAGCCACAATCAGAATCCATGACGTCTTGAGGGGTTTGAGAAAAGACCTTAGAATTGCATTGGACTTGACAATCTCTCTGGCCTTCTTCAATAGCTGCCTAAACCCAATTGTCTATGTCTTCATGGGCCAGGACTTCCGAGAGAGGCTGATCCAGTCTCTGCCTGCCAGTCTGGAAAGGGCCCTGAGTGAGGACTCAGCCCAGACCAGTGATACAGGCACAAATTCTACTGCATCTCATGCAGAGGTGGAACTCAAAGCAATGTAAGGAAGAGGCCAGGGGAGCTTTTGAGCTCCTACCTATAACTTCATCTGCTTTGAATTACACTGGGCTATAGGCAATCCCTGCTGACCTTAGGGTTACGGAATCATCAGGAAAAATTCCTTGTGTGCCCTGATTTGGGAAGAAGAAACAGATGTAGGACTATTATTGATGACTTTTTTGAGTTTTGGATCTCAACTCAGGACAGTCAGGGGTGAGAAAAGATAGAGAGATTGTGCATCCCCTTTAGCCCCAAATAGTCCTGAATGATGCCTATTTCTCTAGCATGTTTATTGTTAATATGCACTTCCATTCTCGAAACTGTCCTGCTGTGGACAAGTTATGTAGTCACCCTAGGAAAGTGAAGGCAGGGGGAGAGGTGTGACAGAACATGGCTTACATTACCCAAGACATGAAAAGATGTACTTCCTAATGTAATATTACATAAAAATATAAAGTTATGGAGATATCACCTGAAGATCCTAGTCCCTTGAGCTATACATTAGATTGTCTAATTTGTTGTATTATAAATTTCAGGAAATCAATTATCCTTCCCACGGAGGCTGCATTTTTACTTGTGTGTCTGAATCTGGCTTCAACTGAATTAGTCCAGTTCATATAGTACCCGGTACTTGCTGTCCTTGTTCTGAACGGAATTAATTCAAAGTGAAACTCAGATATTTCCCTCAATTTCTTTAAAGGCTATTTTCACAAGATCCTTCAATGGGAAACAAACTTTACAGAAGTTTGCTAATGTGGTATATGGCTGTTACACTTCCTGTCCACCATGATGTGAACTTCTGTACTGTTTCCTGTCCGCCAGGATGTGAGCTGCTATGCTTACTTCCTGGCTGCCATTAGTAGAACGGTTTTGCTCCACCATGCCCACCCTGCCATGATAGACTGAAACATCTGAAATTGTGACTGAAAATAAATCTTTCCTCCTTTAAATTGCTCTCTCTGGTATTTTGGTCAAAACTATGCAAAAGTAATACAGAAGGATTGGGATTTGGGTCATTCAGCCCTAACCTCCAGAGAGGGGAGATGGGCTGAAGATTGACTTAGTCACTAATGACCAATGATTTACTCAGTCATGCCTAGGTAATACAACCTCCATAAAAACTTTAAATGACGGACTCCAAGGTGGTGAACTCATCCATATGCTGAGAGGATGGTGCAGTTCCACTCCATAGGGACAGAATTTCCTGTGCTCAGGACCCTTCTGGACCTCTCCCCATATACCTCTTCTGGTATATCTTTTCATCTATAGCCTTATAATATCCTTTAAAATAAACTGTTTTTTTAAGTACTGGGGGATTGAATCCAGGGCCTCACACATGCTTTGCCATTGCTTTGCCACTGAGCTGCATTCCCATCCCATTTTTCACTTTTTATTTAGGGACAAGGTCTCACTAAGTTATGCAGACTGCCTCTGGCCTCAAACTTGAGATCTTCCTTTCTCTTCCTTCTGAGTCACTGAGATTACAGGTATGTCTCACCACTGAGGTTATAGGTATGTGTCACCATGTCCAGCTTTTTTTTTCAATTTATTATTTTGAGACAGCCTCTCACTAAGTTGTGCAGGCTGCCTCTGGCCTAGAACTCATTATCCTCATGCCTCAGCCTCCCAAGTAGCTGGAATTATAAGTGTATGCCAAGATGCCTGACTTAAACTGATAATAGTAAAAGTGTTCACCTGGGTTCTGTGGGCTGTGCTGGCAAATTGTCGAACCTGAGGAAGGAGATTGAAGGAAGTCCTAATGTGTAGCCAAGTCAGACCAAAGTAGTATGTGAAGTATCACAGTCTTGTGGGACTGAGCTTTTAGTTTGCGGGAGCTGCACTAACTCAGGGTAGATAGCATCAGAATTTAATTCAGTTGTTGGACTCCTAACTAGTATCTGTGGAGAACTGCAGAGTTTCTTACAGTAAGAGAAACTTTGCATATTTGTAGTCAGAAGTGCTATAAGTACATCAGCAGGCTTTTCTGTTATTCCCCAGCCCAGAAGATGACAAATTAATCCCAAAAGTGCCGAGGGCCATGAAAGTTTAGGGGCAAGGGGAGTGGCAGAAATCCCAGGAGGTTCCAGCTCACCCACAAGTTGTGCTAATACTGTGACACCACATCCCTGGCTGTTTGGAAATCGGGAGGAACTTCAGTTTCTGTTACTCAAGTGGCCCCAAGCTTGTTTCCCCTTCTTGTTCCTCAACCCTGTTCAGAAATCCCTGCGTCTTGAGACACACTCCACAGATGACTGGAACTAAGAGTAACCGCAGGGCATGAACTGCAGAAGGAACTGGCCTGGGTGAGAAAAAAGATCCCCAAATGTATTCGTTAGCTTTGTGTGACTGTGTCCAAAATATCTGATAGAAGGCATTTCAGGAAGGAAAGGTTTATTAGGTTTCAGTTTCAGAGATTTGCTCCATAACAGTGGGAAAGGCATAGCCAAGCAGGTGGAGGAGCGTGGAGTGGAGGGTAGCTTTTCACTTCATGGCCAATCAGGAAAAGAGAGCTTGGCTGGAATCAGCATCCAGATATGACCTTCAAAGTCCTGCCCACACCAAGCTACTGTCACCAATGACGTCCCACCTCCTAAAGGTTTCACAACATCCCCAAAGTAGTGCCACCTGCTGGGGACCAAGTGCTCAAACATGAGCCTGTGAGGGACATTTTGTATTCAAACCATAATAGTAAGGTAGGTAACAGGAGTGCTCAGGGATACTGAGGAGTCCCACACTCCTGGGACTGAGCTTCGAGTCTTTGAGCCTCTGTCTTCACTTGCAAGATGAGTATATTAACAATATCTCCCTGACAGGATTGCACAATGCAAAGACAGAGTTCAACAAGACTCTACCTCAGAAAAAAGGCACATATTTACACAGTTTTCCTCTGAAATGCCAGTTGTTTATCATTTACCAGCATACCATAGTGTATATGCCACATGTATGGTGGACTCTGGAAGAACCCTGTTTAAATTCTGGCTCCATCAGAATTTAAACAAGGTGACCTCAGACCAGTCACTTTTTTCTTTGAACCTCAGTTTTCCCTCCTTTAACATGGGCACTATAAAGAATATGTGAGGGAGATCTTTTGGGTAGATCCATGAATATGAAGTGGGTAAACAGAACCTTGGGCTGGGATTTAGCTCAGTGGGTAGAGCACTGCGCTGCAGTCTCTGAGGTCCCGAGTTCAATTCCCAGCACCGCAAAAATGGGAGAAGGGCCTGGCAATCCACTCCCAAGGCAATCCCGAAGCACTCAGCCATTGAAAACCCTATGAGGGTCGCTATGAGTCGGATACCGACTCGACGCACCTAATAACAACAACAACAAACAGAACCTTGGCATGAATCAAAGCTGCTATCAAAATTATGGTTACTTCCACTTGCTGGAGACAGGCTGCTCTCCCTCTGCCTTCTCTGTCCTCTGAGATCCAACCACAGAGGCATGGTGCCTCCTACTTGACCTGCCATCTTCCATGGTCACATCCTTCCTTCCGTCTTTTTTGTACCTCTCTCTGGCAATCAACACACTGGAGAGCTATTCCACTGATTCTTTCCTCAAATCCTTGGACTTGGAGTTGGGGGTGAGGAAACTCCTCTATGGATCCATTCTGGTCCTGATCCCCTTAGAAGAAGAATGTCCTTGTGAAGTTCTCCAGGGCAAAGGCCAGCAACAAGTTTAATCATGTTTGTCACGTGTGCCCAACACTGGGGTGGTATACTATTTGGCAAGGGCCGCTGTAACTCATTACCACAAACCAAGTGGCTTAAAACCACAGAAATGTATTATCTCACAGTTCTGGAGGCCAGAAGTCTGAAATTAAGGTGTTAGCAGCGTTGGTTCCTTTCTAACACTCTTCTGAGGAAGAATCACAGCCAAACCCCTCTCCTATCATATGGTGGCTCCTGACAACCCTTAGCATTCTTTGATGTTATGGATTGAATTGTGTCCCCACTCCTATTCCTATGTTGAAATCCTAACCCCTACTGCCCCAGGATGTGTTCTCATTTGGATATTGGATCATTGCAGATGTAATTATTGACGTTATGATGAAGTCACACTCATCTAGAATGAACCTGTAATCTAATATGACTGGTGTCCTTAAGAACAGGGGAAATTTGGACACAGACATGCACACAGGAAAAACGCCATGTGATGAAAAAGGCAGGTATTTCAGAGGAGCTTCTACAAGCCAGGGGACACCAAAGACTGTCATAAAATCACTGGAAGCTGGTCAGGAGGCCTGGAAAAGATTCTCCCTCATAGGTTCGGAAGGAACCAGCTGTGCTGAGACTCCTTGATCTTGCCCTTGTAGCTTCCAGAACTGTGAGACAACAAGTTTCTGTTGTTTAAGCATCCAGTCTATGGTACTTTGGTGCTATGGAGGCTGTAGAAAACTAACACACTTGGCTCATAGATGCAACACTCCAATCCTTGCCTCTGTCTTCACATCACTTTCTCTTCTGCATCTGAAGACTCCTGTCATTGCATTTAGGGTCCACCCTAAATCCAGGATGGACTCACCTCGGGGTCCTTAACTTTGGGACATCTGCAAACAAGGTTGTCATTCATGAGTTGTGGAGGTCAGGATTTAGAGGTATCTTTGGGGGGGCCATCCGTCAACCTACTACATGTGGAGATTCATATGCATGCTGTCATGTAATCCTTGCCCCAAGTGTCAGATGAGGAAACCAAAGAACAGTCAATGGCCAGGGCCAGAGCTCATGTGTGCTCTAGGCGTGATATCCAACACCCAGTCTTTTCTTTTATGACAGGAGTTGGATTTTCCTTGTTTGATGAATCTACAGAGAGGGGCAGAAGTCACCTATTTCCCCCCTGGAAGATCCTGTCTTTAGGTAGATGGGGGAAATCAGGAAAAATCCTCCCTGCCTTTGCTTCTGTCTAGGTGCCCTCAGTTTGAAATACAGAGTGGTATATTTGAGGATATACTTTAAGTCCCAACAATAACCAGAAAACCATGGCAATACTATTTCCTCTCCTCCTTCTCCTTGGGAATGACGTCATTGTGGTTTGGGGACTGTCCCGAAGGGGGCTTCAGCATTGGCCACAGAAGGCGTTTCCAGACTTCCTCAACCAACATCCTCCATCTGGCCCTGCCAGCACACCCCCTCTGATGGCCGGCTGTCCATGCTGCACACTCTTTGGCTGTCCCCCAAACTGTTCAAAGATTCCCACTGTGTCAGCTCAATCAGTAGCCCTGGGTAGAAGGGGTTCCTCATCCCCACCACACACACTGAAGCAACAAGAAAGCAGAACCCAGGAATTAAATCGATGACCAACAGAGTTTCATCCACTCACATCACTGTGGTAGGGGACTGTCCTGGTCTGAAGGTGGGTAAGGTGGGATGGAGGCTCAGGGAGCAGAGGAGGCTTGCCCCAGGTGACCAGCCTTCCAGCCCTGTCTGACCCTAGAACATGAAGTCCTTCCAGTCCCCACCTGTCTGACTCCTCAGACAAGGGCTGAGTCAGCCACCAAGCTCCTCAGCCACTGCTGGTTCCGGAATGGCTAACCTCACCTCCTACCCCTGTGCCATGCAGACTCCCTCTTGATCTTAAGGGCTAACCTGTGAAAGATCACTTGGGACCATCCCATTTTACACGTGAGCAAGGAAAGGCCCAAAGCAATGAATGGCTCCTTGCTGGGAACATGCAATAACTACGGTTTAATAAGTGCCTGCATCTGTTGAAAATTCATTATGGAAACCCTAAACAAGATGAGGGTGTTGGGAAGTGGAAGAGCTCGTGACTGGGATTAGTGCCCTTATGAAAGAGGCCCTAGGGAGACCCTGTCTTTATCTGGTTTTCATTTGCTGTAACAGAATCCCTGAGAACATGCAATTGATAAAGAACAGAAGTTTATTTGGCTCACAGTTCTGGAGACCAGGAAACCCAAGGGTGTGGTGCCGGCATCTGCCTGGCATGTGGTGAGGTCCCCGTGCAGCTTCAACTCGTGGCTGAAAGTGAAAGGGGCGAGTGGGCGCCCAAGAGAAAGACAAAATGCAAGGGGTGTGCTCCCCTTTGTAACAACTCGCTCTCGAGGTAAGCGGCCCAGTCCTGTAAGAGAGAAAATACACTCCTGCAAGAAAAGCCCTGCGCTCGTCGGCTCCTGCTTGTCACTATCACCGAATACCTGACAAAAACAACTTAGAAAGAGGAAAGGTCTATTGTGACTCACGGACTCAAAGGGCTCCGTCCATGGCTGCTTCGCCTCATGTACTTGGTCGGTGAGAGTATGTGATGGGGATTTCTTCACCTCATGGTGGACAGGAGACAGGAGAGAGGAAGGAGGTGGGGACCAGGTATACCATTCAAGGGACACCCCCGTGACCCACCTCCTCCAGGGAGGCCCCACTTCCAAAGTTTCCAAAATCTCCCAAAATAATACCACCAGCTGGGGACCAAGCATTCACCACATAAGCCTCTGGGGGACATTTTATATTCAAACCATAACAGGTGTTGTTGTTGTTAGGTGCTGTCGAGTCAGTGTCTGACTCACAGCAACCCTATGTACAACAGGCAAAACACTATTGTCAGTGCTTCCCTGCTGTTCACAGGGTTTTCAATGGCTGATTGTTTTTTGGGGAGTGGGTTGCTGGGTCCTTCTCCCAAGCCTCCAGTGCCTGATGTTCCCTGGCGGTCTTGCATCCAAGGACTAACCAGGCCCCACCCTGCTAAGCTTCCGAGATCTGATGGGATAGGATGCCGCAGTGGTACAGCTGCAGGCAATAACAGGCATAAATCCCACTTAATGACCTAATACCTGCCTAAAGGCCCTGCCTTCTCTCAACACTGTAACACTGAGAATCAAATTTCGATGTGAGTTTCAGAGAGGATAAACAATACTGAAACCATAGCAGAACCCCCATCCTCACCACTTGAGGAGACCAAAAAGATGTTCCTTTATGCAGCAGAGAGTGGTCCCTCAACAGACACCAAATCTGCCTGTGCCTTGATCTTGGACTTTCAGCCTCCAGAACTGTGAGCAATAAATTTTTGTTGGTTATAAGTCACCCAGCCTATGGTATTTTGTTATAGTATCCAGAATAGGCAGGGACAACAGGAAATATATATTTGGTCTCTGTCCTGGGTTTCTGGTACAGAGCTCCCAAAAGTCTTGTACCTTCCTGAATGATGAGGTGAGAAGAATGTGTTTTGTTATTTATAAGGAGTCCTTTTCAACCATATCTGAGTTTACACTAATGAGGTGACTCTTGGAAGATGTGGGATGCTTGCAAGAGGAACCTATTAGGTAATTAGAGGGTTGGAACTTTCAGTCTCATCCTCTGACCTCTAAGAAGGGAAGGGGCTGGAGACTGAACACATCACCAATGTCCAGTGATTTCGCCAATCAGGATCAGTTAAGAGAATCTATAAAACATTCAACGACAAGGTTCAGGGAGCATCCAGATTGGTGAATGGATCCACGTGCCAGGAGGGGAGGCACCCAAAACCTACAAGGACAGAAGCTCCCACACTTGGGACCTCTGTGGACCTTCTCTGGCTGTTGTTTTTGTTGGGTGCCATCAAGTTGGGTCCAACTAATAGTGACGCTAAGTACAACAGAATGAAGCACTAGCATCTACTGTGCCATGCCCACAATCTTTTTATGTTTGAGCCCATTGTCGCAGACACTGTGTTTCTTCTCATCTTGAATTGTGCCACAGCAGCAAAAGGAGGTCCCAAGGGCTTTATTCCATTCCTGTCATTAAGGTTGGTTCTACTTTGAGGATGTAACTACCACAAAGTTTCCCCCGGGGTCGGGGAAATCCATGAGCTCTCAGAGATTGGTTGAGGGGCCCAGATTTCCTCTTTAGTACACAGAAATCTAGGCTCATCCTCCTCCCTCAAACCCAGGCGTCCAGGCCCAGCCCTCCTCCCTCAAACCCAGGCATCCAGGCCCTGGCCTCCTCCCTCAGACCCAGGAGTGCAGACCCTCAGTCCTCCTCCAACAGTGACTTGTTCAGTAGAAACCTTTTTTTTTTTTCTTTTGCGGTACTGGGGGTTGAATCCAGGGCCTCATACCTGCATGCTTTGCAAGTGCTGGACCACTGAGCTGCGCCCCCAGTCCTTTTTTTTTTTTTTTTTTTTTTAGTTTTTGAGACAGGGTCTCGATAAGTTACGCAGACTGCCTCTGGTCTCAAACTTGAGATCCTCCTGCCTCCACCTCCCAAGCCACTGGGATTACAGGCGGATTACAGGAGTGCACCACCACGCCTGGCTAGTAGAGACCTATTAAGGTTTGGACCTAACTTATCCTCTAAAGGTCATTGTGTTTGGTCCCCAGCTGGGGAGCACTGTCCGGGAAGGTTGTGGAACTTTGGGAGGTTGGCCTTCAGTGGGAGTAGCCCCCTAGAGGTGGGGCTATGGAAGTTTTTTTCCCTTGGACCCAAATCCACCCCCCTCCTCTCTCACATTCCTGGTCTGCCATGCCATGAGGTCATCCAACACAGGCTCTACCATTACCATCACCACCAGGGCTGCCCTGCCACCCCCTGTGGACTAACTCTCTGAGCTCCCAGTAAACCTCTTTCCCCATAAGTGCATTTGGGTTGCTTTTTCCGCTACAGGGAGCCCAGCTAAGAGAAGCCCTAATCCCTATCACTTGATTTCTATTAACAGGCTCTGCTTCCCCCATGCTGGGTCACTCTGGATAGGAAATACTCTTCTCAGGCCTCAGTTTCCCTCCCCGGAGAACAAGACTCCTTCACTCTTGCTTCCCCGGGAAGAGACAGGAAGGTGCTGTGAAAGGAAGTGTGTGTCTCCCACACACACACCTTTTTCTCTCTCATGTTCTTTAGGTCTCTGTTTCCCTCCAGGAAGAAGGGCAGAAGTGGTGGGAGTGGGTGGATGGTGTCCTCAGCAGGACACAGGCTTTCCCTCTTCATGTCCCGCCATCCTGCAGCTTCCGTCCAGAAGCGCCCCCTGGAGGCAGACAGTGGAGGTGGTGTCTTCATTCCTCCCTCCCTCAGGGGGCCTGGGAGTCTTGGAGACCAGGGTGTTTCCCGCAATATGGTGAGTGGGAGGAATGGCCTCACTCAGGCTTTGCCAGGAGCACGGTGACTCAAGCCCTCGGAGTTCCTGGAAGTCCAGATCTGGGATCTTTGCTGGTCCTGGGAACCCCTGGCCTAAGGTCCCACCTCTCTGCTTTCAAGCTCCTCATTCCACCTTCTCTGGACCGGCAACCTGGGTTGTGGCCACAGAACCCTTGAGAGGGAGATTCCCAGCTGCTGGACTCTCTCCCTCCTCCTTATCTCCTTCTGCCCTCCTCCTCCCTCTTCTTCCCTGTTGCTCCTCCCTCCTGTCCTCCTCTCTTCTTTCCTCTCTGCAACCCTGGGAAAACCCAGGGTGTGAGGACTTGGTTCTGCCAAGGGAGAGTTCCAGGGAAGTCTGGAAGTGATGGAGCAGGGGGGACAAAGGGAGAGAAAGACAGAGACACAGCCTCAGAAAGAGAAATACGGATATGGAGAGATGGAATGAGGATGGGAACAGAGATAGACAGATAGACAGACACACACGCATAGAGGACAGAGTCAGAGAGAGACACTCAGAGAGAGTGACAGAGTAAGAAAGTCACAGAGGCTGGGCATGGTGGTGCACACCTGTAATCCCAGCGCTCAGGAAGTAGAGGGGAGGATCACAAGTTTGAGGCTAGCCTGGGCTACATGGTGAGACCTTGTGTAAGAAAGAAAAGGGAGGCAGGGAGGGAGGGAGGGCAGGAAAGAAAGAAAGAAGGAAGGAAGGAAGGAAAGAAGGAAGGAAGGGAGGGAGGGAGGGGAGAAGGAAGGGAGGAAAAGAAGGTTGATCAGGGAAACCAAGAGTCAGACGTTTAGGAAGACAGACAAAGGCCTCCTTTTCCTCTTCCTTTTTCTTTCCCCTCTTTGGCCCCCATTCTGACTTTTTAACTTCGTTCTCATTCATTCATTCAACACCTATCTATCGAGCACTGACTGGCTACCAGGCACTGGTCTAGGATGCAAGGGCAGGAAGTCGAGTAAAGATCAGGTAAACAGGAAAAGATCACTGCTTGTGTAGGACTCGCTTTCAAATACGGGAGACACACATTATAGGAAAAAAGACGCTGCACGAGCAAGTTTCCACATCCCGCAGGAACATGTGTAGGACGCACCGTAATGTTTTTATTCGACAGAAGTTGCCCTACCGTAAGCAATGTGCGACACGGAGCATTTGTCACGATGGAGGATGAAACGGAAGACATGCGTGAGAAAGGACTTCCAAAACTTCTTCAGAAAGCGTCAAGAACGCTGGGAGAAAGGGTGCTTGAAGCCCGGGGGAGTATTTGAGGAGGATTAATGGCAATGTGTCATTTACTGAAATGAACTTAAAAAATTAAACATTCACCATTTTTTATCACCACTCGTAAATCAAAGCATCATGTTGTACCCTGTGAATATGTAATTTTTACTTGTCAGTCAAAGCATATATATATTTAAAAACCCTGCATAGATGGACCCTGTTACTCGACCCCTGCCTCCTTATGTTACCTTTTATTGTTAGGTGCTGTCAAGTCAGGTCCAACTCATAGAGACTCTATGTATAACAGGACAAATCACTACCCGACATTGTGCCATACACAAGATCTTTTTTTTATGTTAGAACCCATGGTTGTGGCCACTGTGTTTCTTCGCATTTTGAGTTGTGCCCCATCATCAAAAGGAGGTTCTAGGGGCTTTACTTCATTCCTCTCATTAAGGTCAACCCCAATTTGAGGAGGCAACTCTTCCCCCATCATTTCTGGAATGCCTTCCGGCATGGGGAGCTCATTTTCCGGCACTATATCTGACAGTGCTTCTCTGCTACTCATAGGGTTTTCAATGGCTGATTGTTTGGAGTGGGCTGCCGGGTCCTTCTCCCTAGTCTGTCTTAGTCTGGAGCTCAGCTGAAACCTGTCCACCATGGGTGGCCCTACTGGTATCTGAAATACCGGTGGCGTAGCTTTTGGTATCACAGCAACACAAGCCCACACAGCAAGACAAGCTGACAAAACACGTGGGTGACATTACTCTTTCTGCTCCCATGATATCAACCCACCTGTGCTTTGTGGAGTGGCGGCATCATTCCTTGCCTTGGATTTCCTTTTCCTGCTCCACGTTCCATCCCCTCCTTTACCAAAGTGAACTTGCCAGTCAGGACCACCTCCTCCGGGAAGCCCACCCCAAGTCTCTGGCTCGGTCAGACTGTTCCTGCATTGGTGTGTGGTCCCCTGTTTACACAGCTGTCTCCTTCGCCAGATTGGCATCTGCAAAGGGCAGGGCCCCCTGCTGAGTCATCTCTCTGTGCCTGGCATGGCGCAGCCCAGGGCCCCACCCATCAGTGGCTCAAGAGATGTTCCTACAACAAACACATGTTTTTCTTCAGCTCTTCTCCACGTCTGCCTTATCTCCCCGCCCTTCCCACCTTGGCCCTGGTGCTCTGTAAACAGAACATCATCAGGGGTTCTCTGATGATGACCAACGCCCTGAGCAGGGCACAGTGGGCCCAGGACAGGGACCAGAAATCAGTCACCGCTGGACAGGACGGCTGCTAGAGAGGGGTGGCAGGGGTCGCTGCTTCTGTGGGGGGTCCTGGCTTCACCTGTCCTTGACCTCCAGCTCTTGTCTTGGCTGCTTCCAGCCTTGGTCATCTCTCCTTACAGGGACTCTGGGAGACCGGGTATCTGGGTCTGAGGGAGGAGGGCTGGAGTCTGGAC
>VMDO01024464.1:0-29709 GCA_007922755.1 Pedetes capensis
TATATATATATATATATATATATATATATATATATATATATGAGAGAGAGAGAGAGAAAGAGAGAGAGAGAGAAACTATGAGAGGACAATAGGTACTATTTGTGGTCACAAAATACTTACGGGTAAATATTAAGACAGTAAAGTCTTAACTGCCTTTATAATTCCATCCTCCAAAAGATGCAGAAAACTAAAGAAATGCTGAGAAAAAATTGTATTTTCTTATTTTTGAGTTTTTGTGGGAGAGACAGCAATGAGATATACTCTATTTTAAATTATTTATAGGTAATAATTTTATAAGAAAAAATTAAATAAAGATAACTTCTTTTTTGTGGTCTGCTGTTTAGCTCAGTTGGTAGAGTGCTGCTCCACTCTCTCTGAGGGCCCAGGTTGAATCCCCAGCACCACAAAAATGGAAGAAGGACATGGCAATCTACTACTCTCAAGGCAATTCCAAATCAATCAGCCTTTGAAAACCCTATGAGAGTCACTATGAGTTGGACCCAACTTGAGGGCACCTAAGAAGAACAATTTCTTTTTTAGGGTCATGATTGCTATTAAGCAGACACCATGCCAGGCACTCCTTCAGAATGAGTGTATGTGGTAGGTGTTAAACATGCTAAGAAAAATTAAGCTGTATAGCCCACATAGTCTGTATAACTACTGTGAAGAAGTATTGGTCTCAAAGCATATGCCTTCTTTGGTAATAGAGAGTTTGATGTTTCTTCATTTTAGCCTCCTCCCCTTTTTCTTCTCTTTTCTTACCCCAGACATACTTTCAATCAGATGGAAACAATGTAGATAATTTATAAAACCTACATTTCTTGAAGAAAAAACTATCTCTTCATTATTTTGAGAATTAGCCAACTTTATACTTGCCATTTTTCTGTTTGGTAAGCCTGTTGTTACTCTTACTTTTTTTGTTTTTGGTACTTGGCAGATGAACCCAGGGCCTCACACATATTGCACAAGTACACTATCACTGGGCTGCACCCCTAACCCATATATATACACATATATGTTGCTGTTGTTCAGTGTGTTCGTGTTGAGTCTGACTCAGAGTGACCCTATATACAACAGAATGAAACACTAATCAACACTACATCATGCCAGGCACTATCTCAGTGCTTCTCTGCTATTCATAGGGTTTTCAATGGCTGATTATTTTGGGGGTGGGCTGCTGAGTCCTTCTCCCAAGTGTACAGCATTCCCAGGTTGTATCCAATCTAAGTACTAACCAGGCCCAACCCTGCTTAGCTTCTGAGATCAGACAGGCTGGGACACTAGGGTGGTATGGCTACAGATACACACACATACACACACACACAAACACATATGTGGTGGGGCATCATTGGTCAGGTGGCATTGCTCCAGGCCCTGGAGCTAAGCCCTGCCCCTAGAAACCTACTGACTAGTGAGGGTGCTGTTGAAGAACTGCATCTCCCAAAAAGGAGGCTTACACCCACAGCTACTCTGAGAAGACTTGAGAAGCCAGACTCAGAGATTTACACTCATGGCAGCTCCTTGCTTCTTGTTCCCAGGGATGATGCTCACAGCTCAAATGCTCTTCAACAGCTCTTTATTATGTTTCCTTGTCTGGGTTGGTGGTAGAATTGGAGCTGCTCCTGTTTGCCCCATGCACCATGCCTATATACCCTTCAGGGACAAATCAGAGGCTGCCACAAACTAAGGGGTGATTGGATCGGGGCAGATGCAAATGTGGCATCGTAATGGGAACCAATCAGATGTTGTCCCTTAACTGCCCAATCAGGGGTAATACACTAATTGAGAGATGGCCAATCAGGTATTGAGGGGTTTGAAGAGGCAGTTGGATGCCAGGGCCATCTTGGCTCACTCAATGCCTGAAAGGTCTCGGATGTAGGGCAGAGATTACTTCCCAGGGAATGAGTCTCAGACCTCCAATCAGGTCAGATAGGCCTTGAGGCATGCTCCCTCTCTAGGCTGCATCCCTACAATACACTTTTAATTTAAATTTTGAGATGTTGTTGTTGTTGCTATGTGCCATCGAGTCGGTATCCAACTCATAGTGACCTTCATAGGGTTTTCAATAGCTGGCTGTTTCAGGATTGTCTTGGGAGTGGATTGCCAGGCCCTTCTCCCATTTTTGCGGTGCTGGGAATTGAACTCAGGACTTCAGAGATTGCAATGCAGCACTCTGCCAACTGAGCTAAATCCCAGCCCAAATTTTGAAATAAAGTCTTTCTAATTTACATAGGCTGCCTCTGGTCTCAAACTTGCCATCATCCTGCCTATGCCTCCCAAGTCCCTGGGATTTCAGGAATGCCCCACTGTGCCCAGTTGTCACTCTTACATTTAATGCAGAGTTGGGTTGAAAATAATATTAACATTGCATTAAGAGATGGCCCAGGTTTTTAGTACAATTCATGAGAATTATGCTACTTTTTTGTCATTATTATTCTGACTTATCCTCACTCTTTTACTTCCTTGGCCTTTAAATTAAACACATACTTGTATGATGTCTTCTCTGTGAAAGTTTCACAAAGGTTTTGACTTTGAGGAACTTAAAGGTCAGTGAGGTGATTGATATCAATGCCTTAATAGGGGTACAAAAAAAATAAACAATGAGGTTTAACTCAATTGGTAGATTGCCCGCCCTGCATTCTCTGGGGACCAGGGTTTGATCCAAACCACTGCAAAAATGGGAGGAGGTGGCAGTTCACTCCTGAAAACAATCCCAAAACATTATCCATTGAAAACCCTGTGAGGGTCACTATGAGTTGGACCCAACTTGATGGCATCTAACAACAACAACATGTAAAAAGAGAAGAACAACTTGATATTATTGATTGATTGATTGATTGATTTATTTTCTAGCACTAAGGGGATGAACCCAGGGCCTTGCAACATGCTTGCTTAATGCTCTATTTATGAGCTGTACCCTAGCTCTTTGTATTTTGTATTTTGAGACAAGGTATTGCTAAATTGTACATGATGCCTCTGGCCTTAAACTCCTGATTCTTCTGCCTCAGTCTCCAGAGTTTTAGGGATTACAGGTGTGCACCACGGTACCAGGCAAGCCATTCAACTTTGGTTGATAATGTGGATTTTTTCATCTTGAGAAAGGTGGGTGTAAATTAAATCTTGAAAGGATAAGCATTTGAAAGACAAATATCAATTAATTAATATGTTTTTGTTTAGCTCAGTTGGTAAAGTGCTGCTCCACACTCTCTGAGGACCACAATTCAATCCCCAGCACCACAAAATCAGGGGAAGGATGTGGCAATCCACTCTCAAAGAAATCCTGAAACAAGCACCCATTGAAAACATTTGAGGAACTCTATGAGTTGGACCTGACTCAATGGGACCTAACAACAACATCCTACCATAGATATAAATTGAAGACTCCAGTCTACCTAACTGAACAAACAAATGTGTTACAGTACAGAATCCCTGGGTACTTTAATTGGGAATAATTTGGATGGTTAAAAAAGAAAAAGAAGTTCTATTTGTGCTAGCTTTAAAAAAATACTAGGAAATTCATAGAATTTTAGAAACTCAAACTCAGGAAGCACTATACAGCCCTAGAAGAGACTGAGACCAGAAATTAGGAAGCCAAAACAAATAGTATTGGCTTTCTTCTATTCTTTTCTTTTGGTTGTAGACCTGTTTCAATATGTTTTTCCTTTCCTTCTAATGACATTCTTCCTCCCTTGCTGCCCTATAGCTCAGTATTCGTATAGTAGAATCTATGTTCTGAATACTAATTCCCAGGAGGAAAAATATAATGGACACAGCCTAGATCAGGAATCTATCCATAGCTGGTCACTTAGGAGCAATGACTGGGGCCAGGGCTGTGCCATCTTTACCTAGGGCTATCATTTCCTGGCCATAGGTGGTCACAGTTCTTAACAAATGACTCACAAGGGGCAGTAACCATGGGTTATCAAATTCAGAATATTTGCTTTTTTTTCTGAACTGTCATAATTGAATAGCCTGACCATGATACAGTTTGGATGGTACCTAAAATAATTTTACTTATGAAATTTAGATTTCTTTTTGGTAGTGCCATCTTTTGACTCAGCATGAACTAACTTTTTCTTTCTTTCTTTCTTTCTTTCTTTCTTCCTTTCTTTCTTTCTTTCCTGTGCTAGGGCACTGAACTCCGGGCCTTACACATACTTTCCAAGTGTTCTACCACTGAGCCATGTCTTAAGTCACCTTAAAAAACATTACCTCATGACAGGGTCTCCTAGGTTAAGCAGACTACTGTGGATCCTCCTGCCCCTGCCTCCCAAGTTGCTGGTATTACAGGTGCATGCTACCACTCCTGGCCTGAACTCAACATAAGTTTCTAATTTCTAACATAGTTCATGCTGTCTATGAGATGAGAAATAGTTTTATTTAGTGTGTAAGTAAAAAATAGGATAATGAGATTACAAATGAGCCTAGAGATGAAAACTACCAGTGAATCTGTGTGGTAATTCAAAATTTAGTGGCCACAGCTGGAAACAAACTGATATGTGGGCATTTTCTCCCATGTGTTTTTGGATACCTTAGGAGATATCATAAATCAATATCGTTATACACCTAGTATCTTTCTCTTCTGCCTCAAGATGTACTATAATCAGTAGTGATCATGTTGTGTTCTATTTTCGTTCAGCAAAAACAAAATTAAATGAACTTTGATTTTCTAAATTACAGCCTAAGTAAATAAGAGTTCCTCACACAGGATGCATGTCTGGATAATCAGCCCACTGCACCTCCCAGTAGTTTAGGCTTAAGAGTCAGAATGTAAAGTTTGGTCTTCAGTGTTCTCTTTAACACTTAAGGACCACTTAGACATTGGAGTTTCATATACACAGGCTTAGGATCACTTTCCCATTTTTTCATCTTTTTCATTTTCAAGTTAAATTGATTTTATTTACTGCTAACTTAGATAACTCTGTTCTTTATCCTGTATCTCAAGTCTTGGGCATCCTTTCAATCACTACTATAACAGAAGTAAAGAAATAGCTCAATTCTTAGGACAGAATGAGAAAAATAGCAGCTGGAACCTTATTGTTCATCTAAATAGCTTTATTTAATTTTAAGGCCCTAACCTGCTGGAGTCAAAGATAATTTGGTTGCAAAGAGCTGAAACCCACTGAGAGAAACTCAATAAAAGGGGGATTATTATGTAAATATAAAAGAATCCCGAGGAATCCAAATGAAGAAAATATAGCTTTTATTGCATCTGGATATCAGAAAACTAATTTTCTGAATCTGTGTCTGTGTCTCTTTGTCTGTCTTTCTTTTTCTTGCTCTGACTCCATCTCTCACTGCCTTTCAACATCTTTCAACATTGGTCCTCCTCTGTTCCTCTATTCTTTTCTTTTGTGTTGCATTTCTCTCTCAACTATTTGTCTCTGATCCATCACAGGCCATCTGAAATGATGAGCTGAGTTCCCAAGATAAAATGAACTTCTAGTTCAACACAGCACCTGCAGCTATAGCCCTGTGGCATCCGATCCCGTCAGATCTCGGAAGCTAAGCAGGGTGGGGCCTGGTTAGTACCTGGATGGGAGACCACCTGGGAACACCAGAAGCTGTAGGCTTGGGAGAAGGACCTGCCAACCCCCTCCCAAAAATCAATCTGCCATTGAAAACCCTATGAACAGCAGAGAAGCATTGACAATCGTGTTTCCCCTGTTGTACAGAGGGTTGCTATGAGTCAGATACCGACTCGACAGCACCTAACAACAAGTTCAACACACCAAAGCTAATGGATTTACACTCAGGTTTTATTCAATTTGGAAGAGTTAATCTTAATAATCTAATTTGGGTCAATTTTTCATAGTGGATTCATTTAGTCCTGGTTAGGGGTGGAGGCAGAATTAGTATGGAGGGTTCCTCTTCCTGGGCTTTGCCTGCAGCCATACCATTATGGTGTCTGATCCCTTCAGATCTTGGAAGCCAAGCAGGGTCCGGCCTGGTTAGTGCTTAGATGGAGACTGCCTGGGAACACCAGGTTCTGTAGGCTTAGGAGACAGACCTGGCAACCTGTGGGGCGGGCATTGCCCTGCCGCTGGACTCGCTCCAGCCGTGAGTGGGAACCAGTGGCCAAAGACCCATCGTCTGGTGAGGGGGAGCCAGGCTCCCAGGAGCCACGCCGCCCAGAAAGGAGGCTTATGCCCATGGCTGTTCCGAGAAGCCTTGAAAAAGGCAGGTTCAGAGACTTCTGCCCACCGCAGCTCCTTGCTTCTTTACTTCCCAATGAAGACTCCGAGTGCTCTTCTCTAACAGTTCTTTATTTTCCCGGTAGATGGGATGGACGCAGACTGCTCTGTGTACTGCCCTTATATACTCTTCTGGGGCTTGCCGGGACCAATCAGAGGCAGTCACCGGGTTTCAGCCAATCAGAGGCTGGTTCCAGAATGGTTCAATCAGGAGCTGTTCTGAGGTTTGTAAACAGCCAATCAGTGTCGAGGGGGCTGAGGCAAGGGAATAGATGCCAGCTCCATCTTGGGGAGCTCAAGGCCCTTGAGTGGCCAGATGTAGGGCAAAGGTGACTGCCTGGGGAACAAGCCTCAGTCCTCCAAGAGAGCCTAGATAGGCCCTGGGGCGAACTGCCTCTCTATGCAGTGCCCTACAGCAACTCACTCCCATAAAAGCAATATGCTATTGAAAACCCTGTGAACAGCAGATAACTAATAATTTTGTTTTGCCTGCTGTAAGTAGGGGTCGCTATGAGATGGAGACTGACTGTATGGCATCTAACAACAACAACAACTTCCTGGGCTTTAGACAAGGTAGATAGATTCTGTAGGAAAATATAATTTGGCAAGTAAAAAAATATTATTTGAATTTCCAAAATATGTCTCATGAAGTTTTGATTATGTACTAATTACCTGCTATTTGTCAGGTGAGGGCCTGAAGCCATAGCCCTGTGGCATCTAATCCCGTCAGATCTTGGAAGCTAAGCAGGATAGGGTCTGGTTAGTACTTTGATGGGAGACCGCCTGGGAATACCAAATACTGTAGGCTTGGGAGACAGACCTGGCAACCCACTCCCAAAAATCAATCCACCATTGAAAACCCTATGAACAGCAGAGAAGCACTGACAGAATGTTTCACCTGTTGTATGCAGGGTCGCTATGAGTAGGATAGGGACTGGATGGCACCTAACAACACATAACATGTCAGGTGGGGCTGGGATTTAACTCAGTTGGTAGAGCACCACTCTGTAGTCTCTGAAGTCCTAGGTTCGATTCTCAGCACACACACACACACACACACACACACACACAAAGGAGAAGGACGTGGCAATTCATTCCTAAGGTAATCCCCTCAAAAATCAGCCACCGAGAACCCTATGAGGGTCGCTATGAGTCTGACCATTGGGTTCAATCCCCAGCATCGCAACAACAGGAGAAAGACCTGACAGCCCATTCCTGAATAAATCAAACATTGAAAATCCTAGGAGTAGCAGAGGAGCACTGACAATAGGATCAGACATGGCACAGTTTCAGGGAGTGTTTTGCCCTGTTGTACATAGGGTCACTATGAGTTGGACCTGACTCAACACAGCCAACAATAACAAATATAAATAAAGTATTGAAACTTGGTGATTTGAAATGCATTTGGTGGGTTGGGTCAAGGTAAGGAGAGACCAAAATTAAACTGAAACCTTTCTCTCTTTCCCTCCCTCTCCTCTCTCTCTCTCTCTTTCTCTCTCTCTTTCTCTTCCTTCCTTCCTATTTTTCTTTTCCTTTTTCCTTTTCTTCTTTCTTTCTTTCTTTTTCTTCTTCTTATAAACTCTAAAATACATTGCCCAATTTTTCTTCTTTTCCCTATAATTATGCTTGTATGATAGGTACTATATAAAAAATATTTCTGCATTGCCAAAATTTGGAATTCTACTCCCAGATGTGAAGATGTTAGGATCTAGATCCCTTGGCCGATAATTAGAGCATATGGGTGGAGCCTTCATAAATTGGATTGATGCCTTTTTGGAAGAGATTCCAGAGCTTACATCCTTACTTTGCTCTCTGCCATGGGAACATAGGATGATAATACATCACTCTGGCATATTGACTGTTACTTTCTTAACTTCCTATATAGCACCTATATACCTTACATATACCTCTTCTTTTAAATAGTTCCCACAGTCTCTCTCTGTCTCTCTCCATATGTATGTATATATATATATATATATATATATATATATATATATATATGTGTATATATATATGTATGTGTATATATATATGTATGTATATATATACATATATATGTATATATAGCCAAAAATGTATATGAATGTTAAGAGATGTTATCTATGTATTATTTTTCAAAGCTGAATTGAATTGCAGTTGTTGTTAGGTGCTGTCCAGTCGGTAGCCGTCTTATAGTGACCCTACATACAACAGGCAAAAGAAACAATATTGTCAGTGCTTCTCTGCTATTCATAGGATTTTCAATGGCGGATGGATTTTGGAGAGTGGGTTATTGGGTCCTTCTCCCAAGCCTATAGTATCTGGTGTTCCCAGGAAGTCTCCCATACAAGTACTAATGAGATCCAGCCCTGCTTCTTCTTGTTGTTGTTAGGTGCTGTTGAGTTGAGTCTGACTTATAGTGACCCTATGTATAGCAGATCGAAACACTTCCGATTCTGTGCCAGCCACATGATCTTATTTATGTTTAAGCCCATTGTTGCAGACATTGTGTCAATCCATCTGGTGGAGGGTTTTCCTTTTTCTTTTTTTTTGCTGACTGCCACTCTCCCAAACGTGATGTCTTTCTCTAGGGATTGGTTTCTCCCCACTACATGTCCAAAATATACAAGAAACAGTCTAGCCATTCTTGCTTCCAAGGAGCACTCTGGTTGCACTTCTAGGACAAATCTGTTGGTTCTTTTGGCAGTCCATGGTATATTCAATAGTGTGTCCCACACTATAATTCATTAACTCTTTTCCTGTCTCACTTGTTCAATGTCCAGCTTTCACAACCATAAGATATGACTGAAAACACCATGTCATGACCCTGCTTAGCTTCCGAGATCTGACAGGATAGGATGCCCCAGGGCTGCTGCTGCAGTAGGAAGGTGTAATATGATTTTCTGGATTATGTTCGAGCAACAAATGCATTCTTGAAATGGAAAGTTTTCATCCCAAGGTGTGTATATATTTTTGTTACCCTGTGTGTGTGTGTGTGTATATGTGTGTGTATATATATACACACACATACACACACACACACACACACACACACACACTCACACATATATATATATATATATACACATACATACATGGGCTGGGATTTAGCTCAGTGGGTAGAGCGCTGCGCTGCAGTCTCTGAAGGCCCCAAGTTCAATTCCCAGCACTGCGGAAATGGGAGAAGGGCCTGGCAATCCACTCCCAAGGCAATCCTGAAGCACTCAGCCATTGAAAACCCTATGAGGGTCGCTATGAGTCGGATACCGACTTGACGGCACCTAACAACAACAACAACATACATACATGTATATAATTTGTACATTCTATATCTATAACTATACAGAAAAAAACATTATATATATATATATATATATATATATATATATATATATATATATATATATATATTGTTAGGTATCATCTAATCAGTATCCGTCTCATAGAGACCCTGGCTGGGTACAACAGGCGAAACACTGTTGTCAGTGCTTCTCTGCTGTTCATAGGGTTTTCAATGGTGGATTGATTTTTGGGAGTGGGTTGCCAGGTCTGTCTCTCAAGCCTACATCACCTGGTGTTCCCAGGTGGTCTACCATTCAAGTACTAACTAGGCCCAACACTGCTTAACTTCCAAGATCTGATGGGATTGGATGCCACAGGGTTACAGCTACAGGCCATATATACATAATTTGCTGAACTCCATTGGATTATTGAAATGATTAAAGTGAAGAACATATCCATATTTGTTGATGTCTGTTCTTATCAACATCTGGAGAAAACCTTTAACTTGGGTTTTAAAAATCATCAACAAGATTAGGAAACAAATTCAGAGAATAACAGGACAGACTTTGAGGTTGATTAGTGCGGACAAAGGACTCTGAGAGAGTTCCTTAAACTTCGCAGATTCTGAAATAGGAATATCTACATGTACCCCAAATTATGATTTTGTGAATTAAATCAGATAACTGTAAACTAAAATTAAATTCATAATAAATATCAGGGATTATGGATATGAAGAAGTAAATATTATACAATATGCAGCCATCTCTGTAATGGGCTGTGTTTTTTGTCAGCTCTTCATTAGAAAATATTTAAAACAATAAGCCAGGACTGCTAGATGTAGTTCTTGGTCCTACTCTTAGATCTTTTTCCCTTTTATCAATTTTGGTTTTGTTTTTCAAGGTTTTATTTATTTATGGCCCATTTGTCTTGATTGTGTCCTGTTATTAGTGCTAATTCACTTCAGTGGGTTCTTGCATTTTTGTTATAATTTCTCAAATATCAGCCTTAGTGCGTAATATTTCTCAATATCCATTTCAGGAATAAAAGTCTCACTATTATATTCTTCTCTTTCTAAATACAATAATACAAAACTACATAATTAAAACAACAACAACAAATAGGAAGTTCTTCATTCCTAGGTACTTCCATTAAAAAGAAATGAGCTGTGATTTGCACTCCTATGAGGACTTACACCCTGTAAATTGGGTCTTATATATATGTTGATCTTATTCCTTTCACTGTCTAAATATCACTAATTCATCTCACTGTCTTGGATCCTGGAGGCCCCTTTTTTCCATTGGCCTCTAGGATTTATGGATAAGTGATGAAGTAAGACTCCATTTTTGAAATGTTTTAGAAATGTATCATTGCTTCCTATGTTTGTCTTAAAGTTTGTGAGTGAGGATTTTATTTGGTAAACTGGAAGGACAAAAATATCTGCTACACAATTCCATATCCCTTGTGGTTAAGGATTTATCCCCAGGGGAGACAAAGAGTTTGAGGCCTTTGTACAAATGAGAATGGATCTTTTATTTTGGAGGAAACAAAACTGATCAAAGAGATTTCTACTGGTCTTTTTCTTGGATGAGAATGGAAAATTATTGTTCTAGTCTCAAATGAATCAAAATGAACTTGTCAATGTTGCATAGGTTGTTCTAAATTGTATTCTTTGGATAATCTTTTGTATATTAATAGGTGCCACACAAAAGCAAAATCCCATAATAAAAGAGTTTCAAAAAGCTGTATGGTTTCCCAGAATCATTAAAATGCTATTCTCCATTGTAAATATCCCAAAGAGGTAGAGTAAGTGGTATTTTTCCAAATGATTTGATCTTAAAACTTTGCTTTTGGGGAAAGATCTTGAAAATATTTTCCACAAAGGATAGTTTGGGAAATACTACCCAGAAAGTATTGCTATATTTAGGCTGAGAAATTTAGTTTCTCAATCTCAAGCAGATTTTTTGTGGCTCAGCTACACTTAAATCCTTGTAACATAATCTTGCTTTGTCAAGCCTCATTGACTATCTTGTTCATATTTTTATTTAGACCTTATCTAATAAATCCCTCTTTATTCATCAATAAGTATACTTCATCTTCACTTTCAAAACAAAAAAAAATAGAAAAGAAAAAAGAAAAAGAAAAAAATGAAAGGGAAAGAAACAAGTGAAAAATAAAACTTTTTTCCTAACTTCACAATATATTTAAGATTGCACTTTTTGTTTATTTGTTTGTTTGTTGATACTGGAAGGCTGAACTAGAGTCTCACACATACTTTGCAAACACTTTACCATTGAGTTGCACTTCCACCTCCTTTTTTATTTTTTATCTTGAGATTGGTAGAGTGCTGCGCTGCAGTCTCTGAGGTCCCAAGTTCAATTCCCAGCACCGCAAAAATGGGAGAAGGACCTGGCAATCTACTCCCAAGGCAATCCCGAAACAGTCAGCCTTTGAAAACCCTATGAGGGTCACTATGAGTCAGATACCAACTCGACGGCACCTAACAACAACAACAACAAGTTCCATAAACTGCTCAGTTTCTCAAGTTGTTGGAATTACACATGAGTGCCACGGAGCTGGACAAGATTGATTCTTAACTGAGGATGATTTTGCCTCTCAAGGGACAGTTGGTAAAGTGTGAAGAAAGTACTGAATGTCACAATCATGATTGTAGGAGGTTCTACTGCCATCAGGTGGGTAGAGGTCAGGGATGTTGCTAAACATCTTCAATAAACAGGATATTCTCCCAAACCTGATAAATCTTGATTTAAGGAATCATTGCATGTCTTTATTTTTTAAAGAACAAAGACCTCCACCCATATCTTTACCTTTTTGTCCCTAAAGCTTGTAATTTAATTTTCACCACATTTAGCAACCATAGCTGAAGGAGCACAGGTGGAGGAATCAGACTTCACTTTCTTCACATCTAAGCCATATCAATTGTAGCTACAAGCAAACTAAGAAATTTCCTTGGACCTCACTTGTTTCACTTGAAAAGTTGGGATATCTACACAGCAAGATTGTTTTGAGGATTGAAGTTCATGTTCAGATCTAGCCCATTCCTAACAATATGCAAAGAAAAAAAAAAAAAGACAAGAAAAACCTTGGTGCCGTGGTGCATGCCTGTAATCCCAGTTACTCAGTAGGCCAGAGACATCCTTGCATAACTATCTCAAGATAAAAAAAATTTTAAAAAGGGTTAGGGAGCAGCTCAGTATTAGAACACTTTCAAAATATGTGGGGGGATCTGAGTTCAACTCCCCAATACCAAAAACAAACAAGCAAGAAAATACTATTTAAGATTATTATTATGACACTGATTCTTCTCCCATAATCTTCTCTGAAGTCATAAGGGACCCCATCTTTTCTTATCACCCCATCTTTTCTTATCCTCTCAGACTTTAAGCATTTACCTCCTTTGTGTATTTGCTTCTGATGGGCTCTCATTGCTGCTGCTTTCTTCTTAATTAGTTTTATATTGATACTTTGAAAAATCAGCATAAAGTTTTGATGGTGTTTCTTCGTTGAGTACTCTTATTTATCATTCTTCAACAAACCATACTTTCTTCATATGATTCATAATTAACATGTATCTGAAATATTTCTCTTATCCATTCTTTCAACCAATATTATTGGCATTTGTTTCATGGCAAGAAAAAAGTATGATATGCGATTTAAAGATACATACAACTCCTATTCATTTACCAAGGAACTTATAAAACAAAAATATTAATATTTATTACTAGAAAAAATGCTAGACGATGATAGATATTGTAATAAAGATACAGGTAAAGGATTTTGGGAGTCTAAATCAAAATAATAATTTAAGGTATACTTCAAGAGAGAAATGTAATTTGTGTTTTAAGAAAGAAATGGGGCACATCCTATGCAAATACATCAGAGGAGACTATAGGAGGCTATTATAGTTAAAAAGAAAGTTGTAGAAATTAGCAGAAACAGGATTATCAAAAAGTGAATAAAAATAGACTTTTGCCAGAGCAATAATTTTTGACCATATCAGATTCACAACTCTGATAACAAAATATTAAAAATAATTTGCAAGTATTTATTATCCTGAAGTGAAATTCATACATAATAATATAACTTACATGTACATGATTATAGAAAATCAATTCAAGTTCATGTTCACCTCCCCAATTACACTCTCATGATCTCTTCCCCATCACTTCCTCCTATCAATGGTCCCCCTTCTGCTTGCATGTTTTGTTTGTACATCTATCTGTCTATCTATCTATCTATCTACCAATTTAAATGTATGAAAATGTCATAAAGTAATTGGTAATTTAAAAATTACTAATCAAATAAGATTGCTGAGGAAAAAACAATTCAACACCTTAACTCTAGTATATAAGAAGGAAGACAAATATTAAAAATGAAATAGCACCTATTGCAATGTATAAAGCTACATGGGTATACACACACCTAGTATCTGTCCATCTATGTATTTGTGTATTATAATGGCCTCTCTTCTTTACATTAAAGTTGATTAATTTTGTGTCCCATTACATCTGATATTATGAAAGCAAATATTCAACTTATCCCCACATGTCTGTCAGCTTGTCTTGCTATAGGGGCTTGTATCTTGCTGTGATGCTGAAAGTTATGCCACCAGTATTACAGATATCAGCAGAACCACACCTGGTGGATAGGGTTCAGATGAGCTTCCACACTAAGACAGAAAAGGGAAAAGGACCCACCAGCCCACTCCCAAAACAATTAGTCATTGAAAACTCTATGAAGAACAGAAAAGTACTGTCAAATATAGTGCCAGAAAGTGAGACCCCTAGGCTGGAAGTCATTCAAGAAATGACTAGACAATACTTGCCTCCTCAAAGTCGAGTCACCCTTAATGATAGGAATGGAATAAAGCTCCTGGGACCTCCTTTTGCTGGTGTGGCATGACTCAAAATGAGAAGAAACATAGTGGCTGCAACAATGTGCTCTAAGAAAGAGGCTCTAAGCCTAAGAAAGATCATGTGCATGGCACAATGGTGAATAATGTTTCATTCTGTTCATTCTGTACATGAGTTGGATCTAATTTGATGGCACACAACAACAACTGAACTTATAAAATCTATTACATTCTTATCAATTTAAATGATAATATTACCTAGATATCAAAGGGACATTTTGATAACTAGATTTTATATAATTATATTTGTAACTCTTTTCTAGTTTATCATTGTCAAAATGGGACACAGAATTTTGTTAAGTTTGTATGTAACTTAAATCTAATTCCATATATTAGATTTCAAATGTGGGAAAAGATAATACATTCCAAACAAGGTGCCGTTTTCAATATTTGTTCACTCTATAGCAGCCTAGCCTGCAGCTGTACCACTGTGGTGGAGGGCCCATCAGATCTCCGAAGCTAAGCAGGGACAGACCTGCTTAGTACTTGGATGGGAGACTGCCTGAGAACACCAGGTGCTATGGATTTGGGAGAAGGACCCAGGAGACCACTCCCAAAAACAATCAGCCATTGAAAACCCTATGATTAGCAGAGAAGCACTGACAATAGTGTTTTACCTGTTGTATGTAGGGTTGCTGTGAGTTGGACACAGATTCGATGACACCTAACAACAACATAGCAGCATGATCTTTCCCAAATCTCCATTCTGTCACTCTGCTAGTCAGAGACCAGACATGCTTCTACAATGGAGTCCATAGTTACCAGTTTCACAGCAGCATGGCTCTTCATGGGGAGACTGGCATTTCCTGTTTAGCTGGAAGGGCACTTGTTCATGCTTTTGTTCTTTTGTCCTATCTAATTTTGAATTTTTTCTCAATGGTTTTCATTTTTCAAATAAATTATTAACAATTGCATCAAAATAACCCAGATTAGTTATGTTAGACCTGAACATTTTCCTTCCATAACCATGCTTTATAAGGATTCAAACACATGTGTAGGTAGAAAAGTTTTATCATGATGTTAAACCCGAAACACCACCAGAAAAAAAACCCTTTTCTCATTTTCTGACTGTTCTCAGGTGTAATGACTACCACCTACTCTTTGGAAAACATGAAGGGCATTTTGTTGATAGAGCAAAGTGCTTCCAGAGAGGCATGGTTAGTGGTAAACAGCTCCATATTCTGAGTGGCAATGAGAAACCTATTTTATACAGATTGACAAAAGAGCCAGTGGGCTGTGGCATGAGAGATGCCAAACACTGTCATGCTCCCAGTTTGAGCATTAATGGAGCCTGTGGAAAATTAGAAGTTCACTTTCTCTAAAGTACATGTAGTTGATAGAGACTAATCATGCCTGACAAAGCTCACATAGAGAGGAGTCCAAAAGCTCTAGTAGGGTGCTTTTGTCATTTGTCATGTAAAGGCTTATTTAAAATTGTGTATTTATTTATTATTTGCCCATGCTTAAAAAAAAAAAAAACCCTTTACTCTAAAATAGTGGTAGTAGTGAGCTAAAAAAAAAAACCCTGCATGCATAACTTTAATAACTTTCTGCTCTTATAAGTAAATAATGAATCAGTCAACTAGCACAGAATGTTTACTGAATTTACAGTACCCCATGGGAAGCACAATGTTGTCATTGCTCATATGAAAACCAGAAGACAGAAGCTCTTAAAAATGTACCAATGTCTTTTTCACCATTAAGAGTCATTGAAGAAGATAATGTGTGGGGATGATAATTTAACAGGACCAGGTGGAGCAGGTGTATTAATAGATCACCCTGTGAAGTCTGCATGTCTTGCTACATCAAATAAATATTTTTTCTAAATTAATTTTGCCTACTTTCGACTCCCAGTGGTTTTTGTGTAAGTAGGAAAAGTGAAATTATAATCACTAATATGTTGGATACATTACTAGAACTTTATCAATAGTTAAACAACACTAGTTCAAATCTAGGGCTGGGATTTAGCTTAGTTGATAGAGCACTGCTGCGCTGCAGTCTCTGAGATCCCGAGTTCAATTCCCAGCACCACAAAAATGGGAGAAGGACCTGGCAATCCACTCTCAAGGCAATCCTGAAACAGTCAGCCATTGAAAACCCTATGAGGGTCGCTATGAGTAGGATACCGACTCGATGGCACCTAACAACAACAACAACAAGTTCAAATCTAATGTCACCAGAGACATCAATAAAAAATTAATCTCCATAATAATCCATTGTAATAAAATGTAACTTATGGAACAAAACTGATTTCAGAAGTTCACCCTGTTGAATGTTAAACATCTGACACTATCAGCTAAGTTCAACTTTGTTGATTCAATTATTTATTTTGTTGTGCTTATATGAAAATAAAATTTGATATAATAGTAAGGAAAATTTCCTTCATAAGTTCAGAAACTTAACATCCACAAGTTGTTGTAGTAAATACACACTTTATATCAGATCCAAACAAGTTGCAATAATAGTTTTAGCGAATCAAATAGAAGCTATCATTGACAATTTTTATAATACTTTTACATATACATGTAAAGAGTAACTGAAATATGAAAAATTTGAATCAAGACTGATGGTGGAAGAACATACTTTTTTTGAACAATGGCAGTATAAATTCTTTCTTTGCTACTTCATCACTCAGCTGTTAGAAATATTTGAACTGTCTAAGGATTACTTTGTAAATCATCCTAAAAATGTTCTACAATAGTATTGAACGTTTTATAAATGAGTCATGAATTCTACTTTTATGTTCAAAATCAGTTATAAATATTTAATGAAAATATTCAAAAAATGGAGCACAAAAAGCTGCAGCATCCATAGCTTTTAGGGAAATGTAGTTATTGATAGTAAATATGCAAACAGAAAGATACTGAAATTTAACCCCTCAAAAAACACAATTTAAATAAACTCAATAGTTAGCATTCAAATAGGATAAAAATACAAACATTAAATTCTATAATTGTGATTTAGAATGACTTCATTTGTGAGAAATAGCTTTTAATTAACCACCCTTTTAATGGTTAGAAGTTACATCCTATGCTAGAATGGGAGGTTAATTCAAAAATTCATATTTTGCAGCATACAAATTTGGCAAAATTTTGACATAATGATAATAGAGATTATCTATCTTGATAGTTTAGTTTTATAACCAGGTGCAGTGGAGGTCTCCTGTAATCCTAGGGACTCAGAGGGTGGAGCCAGGAGGATTGCACGTTGGAGACCAGAGGCAGCTTATGCAATTCAGCAAGACTTTGACTCAAAATTAAAAAAAAAAAAAAAATGTCTGAGGAAGCACTTGCAAAGTATTTGTGAGGCCCTGGGTTCAACCTCCAAGTACTGCAAATGATGAATGAATGAATAAATAAATAAATCTGTCTTTAAAAAGAAAGTTTAGTATTATAAAAACATTTGTTGAAGTTGGGAATCTGAATTTTAGCAAAAAGTATCTTAATAGTAAAAATTTGTAAGTTGAAAGATTTACATATTTCTAAAAAGGATTAGAATTAAGAACATGCTTCTGATCTGCTGAGTATTCAGGTTACCTGAATACCTACAGCAAATACATCTTCTTATTTAAAAAGACAGTCATCTGAAGAGCAAAGTAAATTAAAGTTGTTGATTGTTTCAGTGTTTTAGTCATATTGTATGCTACTGAAAATAATCATAGGTGCTTTTCTGAAGAAAAGCTTAAAATAATAAGGTCATTTAAAAATATATCTTCAGAAAAATATACACAATTCAGTATCAGAAACAAATAAGAAGTTGCTTAAAGTAAATAAATGATTTTGTTCATGTAATTTTAACATGTAAATAATTGACTAGCTTACTATTTGACATAAACATATACCATTCATATTTTTAGAAATAATTTTTAGTAGACACATCTGATAAAACCCCAAATTGTGTGATTCGGTTACACTGCTACCATTCAACAAAACCCAGTCTCCCTGGAGTTCCACAGGTTCAGCTGAGAGAAATAACCCAGGTTTAATTGGAAAGTCTGAAAATCCTGGTTTATACCTTCTAGTTCAGAAGTCGATCCCCTTTGGACTTTTCTTATTTACTGGAATTCCTCAGAAGATATAAACATCAGAAAACGGATGACAGCAAAGACTGAGGTTGTGATAATAGTTTTCAAAAATGATTATAAAGAGACTGGGATTGAAAAGAGGATTATAACGTATGTAAAATTAACATGCTTTATCTTTTATGAATGCAGAAATTCTCAGCAGTTCAGACACCTGTGCAATCAGGATGCTGTGAAATTTCTTTGAACTCTCCTAATTCAGGTTTGATACAGCCCATTTGTTTAAAATGTTTAATAACTTATGCATTAATTGCTTGTTTAAACCCACACTGACTGGCAAGCTTTCTGTTACTACTGATAAAATATAGATCAACCCGAATATTTATGCATAATTTGCATGTGAGTGACATTTATGATTAACACAAACTTAATTTGTTAGTGAAATAAAATTAAAAAAGTGTCTTCATGTGTTCTACTGAAATGATTAACTGAAGTCATTAATCAAATAAGTTCTTTTTGTTCTTAATTTTATGCCAGATGAATGAATAAAGACACAATGAACTGAGTATTTGGTTAGTCTTGGGCTTTCATTAAAAAGATTTAATTTTTTAATGAGCCAGATAATTTCAGAACCTAATCTACTGTGATGAAGTTAGACAGTTTAGAATACTTCCTTAACATTTTCATATCAAAAAGTTACATATGTTTCTGTCTTCCCAAATGCATTCTTTCTTAGAAAGAGTTTGGTGGGGCTTTGTGCATTTTTAAGGTATTTAACTCTCCTTCATTGTCCCTTGTAATTATAAAAACAAAGGGATATTCTTTTTATATTAAACAAAGAGAAGTTTAACTGAAGCTTATCAAATTAATGGAAGAGATTCTGATCCACTAAAAAATACGCAAACCACATTATGCAGCCCAATTTCTTCACCCTTGGGATCAGAGTTTTTTTTTTTTAATATGAATAATCTGTTGTGGTCTTGAAATTAAAATGTTAAATTTAGCTATATTAAATGATTTAAATGACTTCATTGTTTCTCATTTCCTGAGCAAATGTGGGCTAGATTGTCTCCACCTGCAGCCATAGCCCTGTGGCATCCAATACCATCAGGTCTCATGAAGCTAAGCAGGGTCGGGCCTGGTTAGTACTTGGATGGGAGACTGCCTGGGAACATCAGGAGCTGTAGGCTTGGGAGAAGGGCCTGGCAACCTACTCTCAAAAATCAATCTGCCACTGAAAACCCTATGAACAGTAGGGAAGCACTGACAATAGTGTTTCCCTGTTGTACATACGGTCACTATGAATCAGATGCCAACTTGATGACATCTAATAACAACAAGATTGTCTCCATATGCAGCTGTAGCCCTGTGGCTTCCAATCCCATCAGATCTTGGAAGCTAAGCAACATCAGGCCCGGTTAATACTTGGATGGGAGACCCCCTGAAACACCAAATAGTGTAGGCTTGGGAGAAGGACCCTGCAACCTACTCTCAAAAATCAACCGGCCGTTGAAAACCCTATGAATAGCAGAGAAGCACTGACAATATTGTTTCGCCTGTTATACACAGGGTCACTATGAGTTGAACAACAACTCAATGGCATCTAACAACAACAACAGATTGTCTCCAATTATATTTTAGCTTTCTGGTTATGTCTCTATTGCATTTTTCTCTCTGTTGGTTCCAACTGGTAGTGGCAAGAAAAATCACCACTTCAGAAACTACTAATGTTTGTGAGCATAGGTGCCACTCATGGATCTTTCAGAGTGAGATATTTTTTATATTCTACCATGATTTGAAAAACAAGGTCATCTATTTGAGAGGAATTTTTCTCACTCTTAAAATTTTGATTTGTGAGCATGTCAAGCAGGGGATTCAGAAATTTTGTTTTTGGAAATGTGAATACAATATGAGTAAGGTAGCAAAAAACTATCTTACAAACACACAGAAAAGATGAAAATGGCAACAAAATCATCAGAGGAATGATAGATATTCTGTCTAGTAATGTAGAGAAAATGCAAAAAATATAGAATGGAAATAGAACAAATGGAGATGAAGCCTAAAAAATGAATTAGTTGAGTTATTTTTTCCAAGGAGAAGGGAATCTTATTTTACATCATTCGACTCAGTTGTTTGTACATAAATGAAATGTATATTATATTGTTGTTGTTGTTGTTGTTAGGTGCCATCTAGTCGGTATCCGACTCATAGCGACCCTCTGTACAACAGGGGAAACACGATTGTCAGTGCTTCTCTGCTGTTCATAGGGTTTTCAATGGCAGATTGATTTTTGGGAGGGGGTTGCCAGGTCCTTCTCCCAATATATTATATATATACATATATATATATATATATATATATATATATGTATATGTATAGTGTGCATATATACAAGCACACCATGTGTGTATATATGTGTATGTATGTGTGTGTATGTATGTGTATATATATGTATATATGTATATATATGTGTGTGTATATATATATGTATATATATGTGCATATATATATATATATATATATATATATATATATATATATAATAGGGTGAATGCTGCCGCTGAGTGTCATCCAATTGAAAGGTAGGCATCTTCAATATAGAAGCAGTACATTGAATTTTAGTGAACAGTGTGTAACAATTTTTAACTTGTTCTGTTCAGCCAGTTGGGTGAGCTATGGCTGACGAAAGCCTGAGAAATGGGCAAAGCTTTCATCATCCATTATGACAATGCTCTGTGTGACACATTGCTTTTGGTAGGACAATTTCAGTCAAATAAATGTACTGCAGTGCGTCCTTATCCACCTTATTCACCAGATCTGGCACTCTGTGACTTCTGGCTCTTCCTCAGAGTCAAAATGATCAAGAAAGGTAAACATTTTGAATTGATTTAGGACATCTAGGCAGTCAGGACAGCACTGCTAAAAAATCTCACAAAAAAAGACTTAAAGAACTGCTTTAGAAAGTGGGAAGAACGAGAGGATAAATGTGATCAAAGGCAGTTGGAGTAGTTTAAAGGTGGTTGATGACAATATATCTTTTACTGTAAGAATATCTTTTTATAATTTGAACATTCACCATATTTCTGATCCTGCTACATACATATAGAAATACTAGAAAATTACTCACCATGACATAAATGAGAATGAATAAATATCACACACCTTAAGTCCAGTTGTTTTACTGGGTGATTTTTTATTTCATTAGTATTATGTTTTTCTGTAGATTCTTCTTTATGATAGTCCTGGGGGCAATAATCTTTATCATGTATAAATTGTATCATTTTTAATTTATCATATATAAATTGATAAATATCATTTTCATTTTAAGAGTACTTAACATTGATATTTCAGCTTACAGAGTAATTCACTTTAAGATGGCAAATAATTGAGCTTCGAATCTTGTACTATGAAGAAACAGAGTATGAGTTAATCAAGAACTATAACAAGGTAGTATAGAACTTTAGTTACTGTCTGAGAAATATTGCCCCGACCATTCTGAGGAAATTCTGAGTTAAATAGTGCTCTTTGGTATAATTTTGTAGCCATTTTCATCAAGCCTAATAGCAGGACTATATGTATCTTTAATTTAAAAAAAATAAAATTTATAAGCCAGGCATGGTGGCACATGCCTGTAATCCCAGTGACTTGAGAGGCAGAGACAGGAGGATTGCAAGTTCGAGACCAGAGGCAGTCTGCATAATTTAGCGAGACCCTGTCTCAAAAAGTAAAAAAAAAAACGAAAAAAAAAAAAAAAAAAACAGTGGGCTGGGGATGCAGCTCAGTGGTACAGCACTTGCAAAGCATGCAAGGATAAGGCCCTGGGTTTAACCCCAGTACTATAAACAAACAAACAAATAACAACAGCAAAAAACTTGACATTGAGTGCAACATTATCAACATCTAAGATCCTTTCTTTAATCAAGTAACTACATTAAAAACTAATAGTACAAATTGTTAATAACTCTCTATCAATTTAATTACAGAAAAGAAAGTTTTGATTGGTGGATGAATAATACCAATTGACATGTATTTGTTAATGAATCACAATAAGGACCCATGGTTACAGAGAGAATGTTCTTGTACCTTGGGGCAGTCATAGAACATTTTTCGGAGAAGGCAGAATTGAATATATTTCCTCAGTTTTTGCCTGAATTTTTTTAAATCTCTTCCAGGATCCTATCCTGGATTCCACATTATATTAAGTGCTTATATCTTAAGCCATTTTTGACTGTGAAAGGTTCTCAGACTAACTGTTATGTTTGATTTTTACAGTTACAAGGAATATTTGTTAAGTGTTTTGTAGAATGTCCCTCTATTGGTGACTTATCATGTTAATGTTGACAGTAATCTCCTGATGGAGGAAGTATTTTTCAGGTTTCTCTTGTTGAAAAGTTTATCTTTTCCCCTTTTATACAATGTATTATTTGGGAGGAAGACACCGTATGCAACTCATGCTAAGGAGTGGAAAGTTTTGCTCAATTTATTTAAGAATGGAATATTTAGCCAGATGCCAATATGTGTGCCTGTAATCCCAGCAACTTGGAACGTAAACGCAGGAAGATTGTACTTTTGGGCCAGAAGCAGCCTGTCCAACTTAGTAAGACTGTGAAAAGAAAAGAAAAGAAAAGAAAAGAAAAGAAAAGAAAAGAGAAAAGATGGGAATGAAAAAAGAAAAGAACAGGAAAGTGAGGCTGTGAGTGAAGCTCAGTTGTGGAGCACTTGCCTAACATTTGCAAATCTCTGGGATGAAGCCCTTGATACTGGAAAGAAAGGAAGGAAGAAAGGAAGGAAGAAAGAAAGAAAGAATAGAGGGAAGGAAGGAAAGAAGGAGGAAAGGAAAGGATAGAAAAGAAAAAAGAAGGAAAGAAAGGGGGAAAGAAAGAAAAGAAAAGAAAAAAGAAACAAAGCAACAAAGCAAAAAATAAAGAAAAAAGAAAAAATGTATACAATTAAAATCCAGAGGTCACTAGGGTTTATTCTGAAAATTTATACTCTTAATAATTTGGAACATCTTGACCCATATGTCCTGACAAAACGAAACAAAGAGGATATATGAATGTAAACCAATTAACAACAAGCCACGAAATTAAAGCAGTAACAAAAAGTCTCTCAATTAAATTAAGCACAGGACCAGATAGCTTCACTGCTGAATTTTGTCAGACCTTTAAAGAAGTACTAACACCAAGGCTGTTCAAAGTATTCTATAAAATAGAAAGGTAAGAATTTCGTCCAAACTCTTATGAAGCCAGTATTACTGCATACCAAAACTGAATGAAGACACAATAAGATTCTTAGACCATAAGAATTTGTTTCTTGGTGAACATAGATTAAAAAATCCTCAAAAAGTACTCGAAAACTTAATTAAAAACATATTTAAAAATCATACACCCTGATTAAGTTGGTTTCATTTCAAAGATCCAAGGATGGTTCAACATACACACATCAATAAATATAGTAAGCATGCAAAAGGAATCAAGGACACAAATATCATAATCATCTTAATAGATGCAGAAAAGCCCTAAATAAAATCCAGCATCAGTCAGGCTCTGTGGTACACACTTGTAATCCCAGTATTCTAGAGGCTATTAGAGGAAGATCACAAATTCAAGACCAGAGGCAGTCTGTGCAATTAAAGAAGACCCTGTCTCAAAATAAAAAAATAAAATAAGGGGTCTGGAGGTACAGTGTAGTGGTGGAGTGTTTGCTTAGCATGTATAAGGCCATGGGTTCAACCTCTAGTACTAAAAAAATAAAAATAAAATAAATAAAATCCAATATCCCTTCATGACTGAAATCCCAAAGAAAGCAGGTGTAAAGGATCATACCTCAACATAGTAAAGCTATGTATGACAAATTCGTAATGAATTTCATACTGAATGGGGAAAATTTGATAATATTTCCTCCAAAACTCAGGAGCAAGACAAGAGTGTTCACTCTTGTTCAATACAGTGCTTGAATTCTTAGCCGGAGAAAGAAGGCAACAGAAAGAAAACAGAATTAGGAAATGAAGTGGTCAAATTATCCTTATTTGTAGATAATATGCAAAGATCCTCTATTAAGATGCTATGATCCTATACATGTACGATGTTAACAACTCCACCAGAAGATCCTTAGCTCTGAAAAACAAATTCAACAAGATAGCAGGATACAAAATCAATATAAAGAATCAGTAACTTCTCTTTCTTTCTTTTTTGTTTTTCCTTTTTCCTTTCTTTCTTTCTTTCTTACTTTCTTTCTTTTTTTTTTTTTTTTTTGTGTGTGTGTGTGGTACTGGGGTTTGAACGCAGGGCCTCATGCTTTCATGCTTTGCAAGTGCTGTATCAGGGAGCTGCACACCCTGCCCAATTTTTACTTTTTTGAGACAAGTTCTCCCTAAATTATACAGAATACCTCTGGTCTCGAACTTGAGATCTGAAGGGAAAACTGGGAGGAAATTGGTAAAAACTCCCAAACTGGGAAAACGGCTTTTGAATACCTGCTTTGTAAATTAGAAATCTAGGGAAAATGAAAGTAACTTGGTTGCGCATTTGTACAAAACCCTTCCTGACTGGACAATTGGATTGCAAGCTGATTGGCTCAGGTCATTCCGTGGGTGAGCTAGATAAGGAGCTGCTTTGTGGCTACCTGACCTTTCATGCCATTTTCGCCCAGACCATGGGCTGAGCAAGACCTGCTCACCCATTCCTGCCTGGACCACCAATGAGAAACAGCTTTCCTGCTCTCCCTGCCCCCCTGACCTTCGGTGAGGAAAGAATGCTCTCCTGAGTGACCATCAACAAGGAAAGAACTTGCTCTCCATCTGATCACCAAAGGAAGGAACAGCTGTCTCCTCGTGGCCACCAAGAAGGCCAACACGGTTGTTTGCCCCTGGAAGGCAAAAGTCCCTGAGGCTTTTCCTTTCTCCCATCTCTGCCAGTGTCCTGAGGGCTGCAGGAGTCAGAGCTCCTAGCCTGAGGGTCCCTAGTGAATTGTGTTTAGTATCTATGTGTGTGGCGGCACTGCCTCCAGGCCGGGAGGCACCTGCCCCACAGAGATCCTCCTGTCTCTGCCTCCCGAGTTGCTGGGATTACAGGTGTGCACCACCATGCCCAGCTGGAGAATCAGTAGCTTTTCTGTACACAAATAATGAAGTTGGCAAGAAAGAAGTCAGAAACTCAATTCTATCCACAATACCTTGTCCCCCAAATAAAATATACAAGAATAAACCTAACCATAAAGGTAAAAGACCTCCATAATGAAAATTATAAAACACTGAAGAAATTGAAGACATTAGACAATGAAAGGACCACTCATGTTCATATATCTATAGAATTAATATACATAAAATGTATATTGTTAGTTATGAGCTATGATGAATGTGATGAATAATAGGCATAACAATGGTAATAATAAATAAAATAAATTAGTGCATTGTATTGTTTTTCCAGTATGTATAAGTGGTTCTATAATTTTCACAAAATTCAACTCAATTGTTAATCTAACCCCACATGTGATTCTAATCTGCATCTGAATTTTTAGTCCTTTAAAACTGTTGAAAATGTGTGGATAAGATTTTAGTATATGCAAAGCCCATTTCTGTTGAAGTGATATAATAGGTTGGATTTATCTCTATTTCTGCTGTGTAACATATGTATACTACGCTAGAATCATAACCCTCAGCAGGGAGCCAATTAACTTTGTATGGGATTGTTTCCTGTGGATTGTTCAAATTGGGCAATCCTGAACTCTTTCTCCTATTGTGTATGCCCTGTGAGGCCCTGAAGCCAAAGTCCAAAGTTTGTCTTTAAGTTAAGGCCAACTTTTGTGGTCTTTTAACTTAGAGCTTCTTGCCTTTTCTCTAGAGTTTTAAGTGTGACTAACTTCCTATGTCACTGATGCTTTTCAACAGATATAATTAAATCACATTTTTAGTTTTTCATAGTGAGATGGAAAGTCTGGGTTTAGTCAGGATACCTAGTAGGCCGTGTTACTGAAAAGAGAATACTCTGACTTATGATTCCTGCTGCTTTAGCAAATTCTGCCCTTTATAATTTATCCTTTCCCTCCTATCATATAATACTGTACCTCCTGTTGTTATTCCAGATTTCAATTTAAATATTGTGAGAATTATGTATTATTGTGTTAATATTAAATCATGGTAATATGCAATTGCTACTGATACAATAGGCACATTGATTCCTAACATCTTAAGAGTACTACAAGACAATCATAAGTTTCAGGTATATAAGACACATATCATTAATTAGATATTATTAATTAATAATATAAAGGAAAAATGGGTCCTAGAAGAAAAAAACTATCAAGAGAAAGTGAATTAAATATGAAGAGATGTGATTCCCCTTTGATATTAAAACCTAATCTAAGAAATGAACATAGGTGTGCTTAAAGTGGTTTTAAAATGATTTTGGCTAAATGTTCTTATTGTGGAGAATTTTAATGAAATTTATAAACTCTGGTAAATGTACAAGAGTTAAAAAAAATAAGTATACCATGAGAAAATATAATGACCATGAGTTAAGTAATTGAAATAAATGTTTCTACAGTGACGTTTTCCTCTTTTTGGGTACTGCATGATGTGCTACTGAAATAAGACTCATAGCAGTTGCTCAAAAGGATAATTTATATCATCATAGGGAAAAATGTATTGCAAAAAGGAAGTATAAGGTGAATAGCTTGTCATGGTGCCTTATATTACTACTTTCTTTTTATGTCTAATGTATGAAACATAAATCACTATGTACTAGCAATAATTTACTTCTTAAAAGTAATTATATTTTATTAAGCATAAACTATTAAATTATTAACTTGAGTAGCCCATAGTAAGTAGTATAAATGACTGGGTGATCAGCAGTAAACTTTTACTCACCAACCAAATATAGCAATGATTTCAGGTGTGCCAATATATTTAAACTAGAGCCATGGTGCTTTGGGAAACATGATGTCTTTTAGAAAATAGTATAAAATGCATTAGTAAGGGAGTTTTAGAGGTGATATTTTTAAATAGATACAATGATATAGTTAGTATAATTAGAATGAAGAATGTAAATTTTTAACATATAAAAGATTTTTAATGTTGAAATTATATTGGATAAAGCACATCATATCATGGAAATAGCTTCTGAAACAAATGAGCAATGTTTCTTTAGCATACTTAAGGTGAAGATCATTCTCAAACTGGACCTATTTTTCCAACTACTTGTTCTTTTCAAGCTACGGAAGGGAAATATTTGTGTAGCAGGACATGTTTTAGTATGTTTACTATGTAAACATACTATGTAGTATGTTTAGTATGAAAGCTGTTTAGTACCACAGCTTTCAAAGGAGAGTTTCAATGTTTCTGTTTCAGATATTTCTGATTTACAATCACTAAACATGTTTGTCTCAGTGCTTTATATATAACAACTGCCACCACATTGCTGAGAGAGGGATATATGTCAACCAATTTTCAGCTAATTTTGGCTTTGAAATATAATCAATTAAATCACATCACATATCACATCACATATGAGATTTTGCACTAGTGCCTTTCCATTTAAATATTTTAATGGATTCATAAAAATATAAAAATTGTTCATATTAACAAGGTCTAGTGTGATGTCACTTTCAGCCATACCACCCTGAAGTCCTATTCTGTCATATCTCAGAAGCTAAGCAGGGTCAGGCCTGGTTAGTCCTTTGATAGGAGACTACCTGGGTATAGCATGTGATGTAGGCTTGGGAGAAGGACCAGGAGCTCACTTCTGAAACAATCCGCTGCCATTGAAAACCTTATGAATGGAAAAGAAACACTGACAACAGTGTGGGGCATGGCACAGTGTCTAGGAATGTTTCTGTTGCACACAGAATGGCTGTGAGTCAGACCTGAATGTGTGGCACCTAAAAACAACAACAGTGTGATGTCTGGATGTGTATATTGTGTAATGTTTAATCATGTTAAACATATCTATCACCCCAAACATCTATCATTTCTTTATAGTACAGACTTTCAAAATCTTTCCTTCTAGCTTTTTGCTAGACACAGTACCTGAGCGTCATCTGTAGTTATCCTACTGTGCAATAGTACATCAGAGGTTCTCTTTCGTACTTAACTGTAACTTAACATCCATATATTAATCTTTCTTCATTTGCTCCTTCCTTTCTATTTTTCCCAGCCTCTGATCAGCACCATTCTACTCTAAATTTTTCTTACCTAAACATTTTCCCACCTGTAATCCCAGCTGCTGAGGAGGAGGCAGGAGGATCGCAAGTTTGAGACTAGAGAGGCAGTCTGTGTAACTTTGAGAGACCCTGTCTCAAAAAAGAAAAAAAAAAAAGGGCTGGGCATGCAGCTTGGTGGTCCAGCACTTGCAAAGTATGCAAGCATGAGGTCCTGGGTTCAACCTCGAGTACCAAAAAAAAAATTTTTTTTCCTACTCCACATATGACTGAGATCATACAGTACCTTTCTAATCACGGTTCTAATCTTCTTTTTGACCTATTCCACACCTGTCCCACATATCTCATGAACTTTCAGTGACTTATTGAAGTGCTTTGTATATTTTCCCAACATTTTTTTCAGTATGAATTTATTACTGAGAATGTTACTATTAAATGCCATGTTGTTGTTGTTGTTAGATGTCTTCAAGATGGGTCCAACTCATAGTGACCCTATATACAACAGAACAAAATATGCCATAAAAAATCAGCCATTGAAAACTCTAGGAATAGCAGAGAAGCACTGACAATAATACCTGGCATGACAGAGTGTCAGGTAGTGTTTTGTTTGGGAAAATGTACAAATCACTTCAATAAGTTACAGTTAAGTACGAGTGAGAACCTCTGATGTGCTATTGCATAGTAGGATAACTACAGATGACGCTCAGGTACTGTGTATTGCAAAAAGCTAGAAGGAAAGACTTTGAATGTCTGTACTATAAAGAAATGATAGATGTTTGGGGAGATAGATATACTTAACATGATTAAACATTACCCAATATACATATCCAGACATCACGTTGTTGTTGTTGGGTGCCACAGGTTTGAGTCCAATTCATAGCGACCCTGTGTACAACAGAACAAAATACTCCCTGACACTGTGCCATGCTTGGCACCATTGTCAGTGTTTCTCTGCTATTCCTAGAGTTTTCAATGTGTGATTGTTTCTGAAGTGGGCTTCTGGGTCCTTCTCCTAAGCCTACAGCATCTAGTATTCCCAGGCACTGTCCCATCCAAGTACTAAGCAGGCCTGACCCTGCATAGCTTCCAAGATTAGAAGCCATAGTAGTATGGACATTAAATGCCATAATTACATTGAATTTTCCTCC
>VMDO01024465.1:0-29706 GCA_007922755.1 Pedetes capensis
GGAGGAGATGGGCCAAAGCAGCCCGGCTCGGGTGATGCCAGCCAGGCGTGGTGGGAGGTTCGGAGAGGAGGCTGCAGGGGCTTGGAGCTGGACAAGTGCTCTGAGCAAATCCTATTTTTGTTGTCCACAGCCAGGAACAGGATGAGATTTGACACAGAGCCCTGCCTTAGTTACACTCAGCCTGGGAAAGTGCTCTCTGATAAGCACTTCCTGCCAACCCGGGCAACACGTCCATGACCATCGGCGGCGAAGGGGGAGCCTGGGCTGGCAGTTTTCACAGACTCTGGTTCCAGGGCCCCTCCCTGCTCACAGACCTAGCCCTCCCTCACCTGCAGGGGCCCCCGAATGCCTCTTCTGAACCCTAACCAAATGGCTTCTCTGCCTAGTGGGCAAATCAGGGCTGTGGACAGGGAAAAGTAGAACGGGCAACGCGCATCCAATGGGAATGCGGAGTCCTGCCAGCTGGATCGCGCTTTACTGCATCCTGTAAGAGGAACTCTGGCCAGACTGGTTTGTCCTGAGTGAAGACAAAGGCCCTCTGAGATGGGCACTGGCAGATATCAAGGTAAAGAAGAAGGAATTGGGGCGTTCGGGTGCAGAGAAGGGGTGCACTCTCAGCCAGGAGGCCCATGTTTGGGTCTTGGCGCCACCACCCATCCACGCAAAGGCAGTTTAAGGTTGGGAGGAAACAGTGGCTACATTATCATTGGTGGTGGTGGTGGTGTTAGGTGCCGTCGAGTCGGATCCAACTCACAGCGACCCTGTGTGCTACAGAACAGAACTCTCCCTGGCACCGTGCTGTGTGCAGCGCTGTGTCAGTGCTTCTCTGAAATTCATAGGGTTTTCAATGGCTGATTGTTTCGGGATTGCTTGGGGAACGGACTCCACATCCTTCTGCTGTTTTTTGTGGTGCTGGGGATTGAACTCAGGGTCTCAGAGAGCGCTGATCAGCACTCTATCAACTGTGCTAAACCCCAGCGCATAATCAATTTTAAGCACTGTAAATTACTGTGCAAAAGATTAGTATGCTCACGAATTACATCTTTAAGATACTTTTATTTTTATTTGACATACTAATTGTATACAGTCATGGAGTACAGTGTGATAGTTCAATACTTGTATACGGTATGTAATGATCAGATTAGGGTAATTGGCATGTCAATCATATTAGACATATATAATTTCTTTGTGCTGGTAACATTCAAAATCCTCTTAGCTAGTTTGAAATATTCAATTAAATATTTTTAACCATAGTTACCCTACTGTGCTATAGAACACTATCCAACTGCACACCTGTGCCCATTAACCATCCTGTCTCCGTCCCTGCCTCCCAACACCCTTCTCAGGTTCTTGTAACAACTATTTTTTTCTCTACTTTTCCAAGACCAACTTCTATACATGTGAGAACATGTAGCACTTACCTATTTGACTTATTTATTTAATATCTGCCGGGAGCCGAGACCATAAGTAACCTTTTACAAGATACCCTGATGAAAAGGTGCAGGGTGTGGTGAAAATAGCAGGTGTTGAGTCACAGGGCATTGTGACCTTTGAATTGAGATTACCATCTGAAAGCAGTTGTCAGGGTTACAGGAAGAACTGAAGACTTCTGGAAAGACCCTGACCCTTGTGACTATATTGCCCCCTCCCTCTCCCTCCCATGTGTATATAGCTACAGCAAAAAATTAACGACTTTGGAGCTTGATAAGACAGCCTGTCTTGCTCTCGTTCTTCGTGTCTCTTGTCTCTCTCTCATTCATTCGCCCCCCTACTCTAGGTCCCTGTTGAAAAACCCCACGGGTCGGGGCAAATATCTTCCAGCTCCATCCATTATACTGCAAGGGGCAGAATTTTATTCTTTTTTATGGCTGAATAATACTCTGCTGCATATCTATACTACATTTCCTTTACCCACTTATTAACCAGTGGACACCTTGGTTGATGCCATATCTTGGCTATTGTGAAAAGTGCCATAAGAAACATGAATGCACACATCTCTTCAGTATACTGGCTCCATTTCCTTTGGTTATATGCCCAGTGGTGGGACCACTCAACCATATAGCAGTTCTATATTTCTAGTTTTCTGAGGAAACTCCATACTGTTTCCCATAAAGGCTTTACTAATTTCCAATCCTACCAACAGTGGGTAGAACCATCCCTTTCTTCACATCCTCTCCTGTGTTTATTATTTTTTGTCTTTTGGATAATAGCCATTCTAACTAGGGTGAGGTGAAATCTCACTGTGGTTTCCACTAGTGATATTGAGAATTTTTATATATTTGTTGACCATTGGTATATTTTCTTTACAGAAATGTCTATTCATGTGATTTCTCTTAATCAAATTATCTGGGCTTTTGCTTGCTGCTGAGTTTAAATTCTTTGTATGTTCTGGATATTAATGACTTGTCGGATGAATAATTGGCAAATATTTTCTCCCATTCTACAGATTTTCTCTTTGCTCTGTTTTTTTTTTTTTTCTGTACAGAAGTTTTCAGTTTGATGTAACCTCATTTGTTAATTTTTGCTATACTGTCTGTGATTTTGGGGTCATATCCAAAAAATCCTTACTGAAGCCAATGCTCTGAAACATTTCTGCCAGGTTTTCTTCTAGTAGCTTCACAGTTTCGGGCTTTACATTTAGGTCTTTAATCCAAAATTTTTATTTGATTTTTGTATATGAAGAAAGATAGGGGTCTAGCTTCATTCTTCTGTGTATGGATATTAATGTTCCCAGCACCATTTATTTAAAAGACTTTCCTCTCTACAATGTGTGTTCTTGCTGCCTTGGTAGAAAGTCAGCTGGCGATTGCTGTGTGGGATTATTCTGGGTAAATGTCCTGCTCCATTAGGCCAGGGTCCACTTCTATTCCAGAACCGTAATGCGCCTTTCCAGCGTGTTCTGAAGTCAGGTATTATTGGCGATCCATCTTTGCTCTTTTTTCTTAGGATTGTTCTGGCTGTTTGGGGTCTGTTGTGGTTTCACACAAATTTCAGTAACGTACTTCCTACTTCTGTGCAGAATGTCATTGGTATTTTGCTAGACACGGCATTGAATCTGACTGCTCTGGATCATGTGAACGTATTAACAATATTCCTCTAGTCCGTGGATATTTGGTGTCTTTCTATTTTGTGTATCTGTCTGTGTGTCGCCTTCACATTCCTTCACCATCGTATTGTAATTCGCCTTGCAGAAATTTCATTACAGGTGTTTGGTTTTGTGGCTGTTGTGAAAGGATTGCTTTCTTGATTTCCTTCTCAGTAATACTGTTATTGCTGCATAGAAAAGTTACTAATTTTTGTATATTGATTTTGAATCCTTCAAGCTTGCTAAATTTGCTTATACGTTCTAACAATATTTTTGGTGGAGTCTTTAGGACACACAGAACAGTGTGTGTGTGCACATAGGTGTGAGTGTGTATGTTGTTGATATATATATATATATATATAATCATGTCTTCTGCTAGCAAGGAGAATTTGACCTCTTTCTTTCCTATGTGGATGTCCTTGTTTCTCTATCTTGCCTTCCAAACTATGTCGAATAATAGTGGTGAGAGTGCATATCCTTATCTTGTTCCTGATCTTAAAAGAAACAATTTCAACCTTTTCCTATTTAGTATGATGGTGGCTTTGGATTTTTCATATATAGGGGTTACTGTGTTGAGGTATGCTTTACTCAATCTGTTGAGAACTATTTCCTGAAAGAAAGCTGAGTTTTATGGAATGCTTGCTTGCTTTGTCTCTACTGAGATGGTTGTATAGTTTTGTTTTTCATTCTGTTGATGTGCTATCTTATGCTTATTGGCTTGCATATGTTGAATCATCCTTGCATCCCTGGGATAAATCCTACTTGATTATGTCATATAATATTTTGTTGTACTGTTAGATTTGACTTGCTTGGGTTTTTGTTGAGAACTTTTGCATGCACGTTTATCAGGGATATTGGTCCACAGTTTCCTCTTGTGTGTGTGTCCTTGTCTGGTTTTGGTACTTAGTTTATACTGGAGAGTATTATATGATGTGATATGAAGAATGTGTATTTTGAAGCTGTTGGCTGAAATGTTTTATAAATATTTGCTGCATTTGTTCTACGTTGGTAGGTGCCATGGCTCCCAGCTGCGTAGGGGGTGGGGCTGCCTGGCTTCTTCCCATGGGCCTGGGGGGCCAGGGTCTCAAGAGTGTGGCAGTGTGGTAGAAGCTGAGGTGGCACAGCATCACCTGGGCCCTTCCTCGGGCAATGCATAGCATGCCAGCCTGGCCACTCCACCTGGACTCAGGGCCTGTGTGAGCACAGGCTTCCCAGCAGCAGGGACTGCCTACGTGAGGCTGAGTGGGACTGTGGGGTCCCTGTGTTTCTCTGAAATTCATAGGGTTTTCAATGGCTGATTGTTTTGGGATTGCTTGGGGAATGGACTCCATGTCTTTCTGTTTTTGTGGTGCTGGGGATTGAACTCAGGGTCTCAGAGAGTGCTGCCTGGCTTGTCTCTCAAGTGAGGCCCTCAGGGCTCAGGCAGGGGAAGCTGTGGGTTTCCTTCCCTTCTTTGTAAGGCATTCGCTCTGAGGGGCACGGTGGTGACATCTCTGCCACATCATCCTGAGCTCTGGCCCTCTCACCCCTCCCGGGAACTGGCTGTTGTTTTTTCCTTGCTTTGTTCCCTGGCTATAGAGGAAGTGCGCCTCACCGGTGTAGCCCTCAGGTTGTCAGTTGCGTTTGTTTGGATGTTGTTTTTTTTATCCCCTCTCTCCAATTATTCTTTGTAATTAAATAAACCTCAAAACAGAGTACTTGGCTTTTCCCTCTCCCACAAGGGACCGCTTGGGAAGTTAACTTTGCAATGCAAACCTTCCCTTTTCTCTTAGATCTGTGCCATGAAGAAAGGAAAACACCACCGTGCAAGTGTCTGTTGTCAATAACAGTCGGTTATTGAAAAGATGAAAGACAGGTAGCTGTGCACCTCGCACACTTGATTCCAAAGACTTAAAAATGCAATTATCCGTTTACCTCTCTGGCACATGATTATCACGTTTCCTGTGAACAAGTCAATACACGTCCTGCCAATTGCAGGAGATGTGACACCCACCACAAAGTCGTGGGACGCACTTGTTTTTCTATGTGGAGAATGCACTTCACATAATTTCTACTTTACCTGAATTTTAATTTGCCAAAATGATTCCTGCAATTACTGGCCCAAACAAACTATAAAATTAGCATAAGTATGCCTGAGAGCACTTTCCAGAATGGTTTCCTTTCCACTTCCCTTGCATCTGCCTTTCCACAGAGACCTCTCCCATCAGGAGAGTGGGGAAGAGGAGGCACCTTGCCAGCACCTGAGCTGGGGGGGCATCCAAGAGGGCGGGATCTTTTGGCAACTTAGAAATAACAACAGAAAGTGAAATTCACTCATTTTCTCCCCTGTCATGATTTACGAATTTCTCAAATCACATCCAAAAAGTATCCCAGAGTTTTGAGGTTTTTTAATAGATAAAGACAGAAGAACTTGGTAGGCATAGATCAGTTTACCTGGCTCAACTGTAGCTTTGACACATCGGACGTTGCCTCCATCAGGAAAGAAGCCAATTGGTCTTTCGGGACAGAGCTAACGGCACCCATCACATCTTTCCCTGACTCATTCTAGTGCTGCGTTCAAGTTCCAACACCTTGTAACACAGGTCTGCCACGTTCAGAAGCTGTGGTTGGGTGAAAGAGTGGGCGAGAAGGGCCTTGAAGGGTCTGCTGGGGTCTGGATGGGATGTCAGGGTGAGAAGAAAGACCAGAATGGCCACAGCAGCAAATGTTAGCTGACTCTCTTCCATTTGATCAATCTAAAAAGGCTGTGGGCTGGGGTTTAGCTCAGTTGGTAGAGCGCTGTGCTGCAGTCTCTGAGGTCCCGAGTTCAATTCCCAGTACCGCAAAAATGGGAGAAGGACCTGGCAATCCACTCCCAAGGCAATCCCGAAACAGTCAGCCATTGAAAACCCTATGAGGGTTGCTATGAGTCGGATACCGACTCGATGGCACCTAACAACAACAAAAAGGCTGTAATGGCTGTGGCTGGATGGACCAGTTCCTGTATAGCTGGTATCAGTGGCTTCACTAAGGCAGGTGCAAGAGTCCCCGTGGGCTTCATGGGTCTCCAGCCATGGGGGCAGGACTCTCAGCACCCAGCAGGACAGCCTTGACCGTGGTCCATGGCTGGTAGGAGAAGTGGCTGTTGACAGAGTCCACTGTGTCTGGGTGCTGATGGGATGCTGGATGGGGCCAGATGAGAAGGACTCTGTCCTTAGAGTCACGTAGCCCTGGCTGTGCATCATGGCGCCTCGGCTCAGCCACGCTGCTCCTTCAGCAGTGAGCAGCTGCCTCAGGTTTGTCTGCCGTAGCAGCTGGGCTGCAGGATGAGGTAGGGATGAAAATAAAATAATGCACATAAACTATCGCACATCATGACTGGAGAAAAATAGGCACTAGGTAACCAGAAATTATTTTATGTGAAGGTTTCTATGAGTGATAATTTTTAGTGCAACTGCACGGTTTTACGAATATTTTCAGATGGTTGGAAAATGGAGAACCATCCCCCAGGAAGATGTGCATGTGCTCATAACAAGGTACTTAAACAAACTTGTGACAATTGATGTTGACGGAGCTGCTTTAAAACAGTATTCACGTGAACTCCCGCCTGAGTGCTCTGGGTTGATTTCTGGCTCCCTGCTCCAAGTAAGGTGAAATCTTCCTGAGCCCAGGAGCTCAGAAATGGACCTTGTTTGCTAACTCGAGCCCTGCAGATGGCTTTAGTTCAGATGAGGTCAGTAGGGTGGGCCCTCAGCCGTTGCAACTGGTGTCCTTATTAATAGGGGAGATTTGGAAGCGTGCAGGGGGCAGATGACATGAGGACACACAGGGCGGGCACCGCCGAAGACAGGTGGCTGCGGTGATGTGGCTGCAAGCCAAGGAGCACCACAAACGCCATCTGTCACCAAAAGCAGGTGGTGACCATGGCATGGCCCCTTCCCTCCCAGCTGGCAGATGGGGTGGGGCCAACTCTGCCGACGCCCTGGGCTCAGGCTTCCAGCTCCAAAACCGCAACACACTAAGTCTGTGCAATTTAAGGCAACCTGGTCTATGGTCCTTTGTTACACAGCCCTAGGAAAATAACACACACGGAATGTTTTTCAACCAGGGCCTAAAATCCCAGGAAATAACGTCTCTTAATGCATTGGCACATCCCACTCATGATTAGTGTTGTCCTTACTGGAAGTTCCGCAGACCCTGTCCCCTGCCTCTGGCTCTGGGGCAGGCTCAGCCATCTGCTGGCCCACTTCTGTCATGGGTTGGAGTTCTTGCCAGTTTTTAATCTTCTTGAAGGAAAGAATCAGCCGACAGAGCAGTTTAAGCAAGAGTCAAGACGCAGCAGTGAGTGCTCAGCAGGCTGCCTGGAGAGCGGTGCAGCAGCCAGGTCTGTACTGCGGATTCTCCTGCTGGGGATTAGCTCAGTTGGTAGAGTGTTGCTCTGCAGTCTCTGAGGTTCCAAGTTCCATCCCCAGCACCGCAAAAAATGAGGAAGGCTGGGGCAATCCACTCCTGAGGCAATCTCGAAACAGTCAGCCATTGAAAACCTCGTGAGGGTTGCTGTGAGTCGGATACAATTCGATGGCGCCTAACAAATGGTCCCCTCCCTCCAGGGACGTCCGAGTTAAGTATCCTCCCTCGAGTACTCCTGTGTCTCACTTTCCTCCATTGCACATGGGTGTACACAGTTCTTCTCATAAACACCTCTGTGAAATGCACAGGGTGGGGGTGGGGGCTAACCCCACAGTATGGGTTGTGGGGAGAAATTGGGAGGAAATTGGCAAAAGCCCCAAAACTGGGAAAATGGCTTTGAAGATCTGGTTTGTAAATTAAAAATCTAGGAAAAATGAAAGTAATTTGATTGGACATTTATACAAAACCCTTCACAAATCTCCCGAACCTGATAGGACAATTGGAAAACAAAGGACACGAAGCTGATTGTTTCGAGCCATCTATAAAAGGAGCAGCATTGCAACAGCTTGCTCTCTGAACTCGACCATCAAGGTGACAAGAACTCTCTCCAGCATTGGACCACGGACAACTAGATGGCACTCTCAAGGAGGAAGATCTACAATCAAGGTGTGGACAGTCTCTTGGCCCAGTGCCTAGGGACAGAAGCTGAGGACAGTCTCCGGTCCCAGTGCTGGAGGCAGAAGAGCCACTGTTGCCGTTGAGGCAGCATAAGAGCTGTAGCACTTGTAAGCTGGACACTTTGGGTTCCTCTCGGCCCTTATCAGGCAGCGAGACAATAAAGAGCTGCACAGTCCCCTAAGGTAAAGCATCCAGAGGCTTTTCTTTTTCCCCTTTTGCAGTGTTTCCAAGGGCCACAGGAGTCTGCGCCCCTCACCCAGGGGTCCCGAGTGAGTTGTGTTTAGTTATCTCTGTGTGTGGCTGCGCCTCTCAACCAAGTATTTGGGTCGGACCAGTGAGGATTGCGCCCCACAATGGGTGATGTTAATGATGGCATAACAAGACCAAGTAAGTGGGGCCAAGGCCTTTCTTTGTCTCAGAGGCTCCAGGTCTGTGAAGGTCCTGGAATGTTTCAGCCCCAGGGTGCACACTTCACAGGCCCATCTCTAGCGAGGGTGTCACATTAGTTTATGTGTGAATTTTCTTTTAAACCAGAGACAGACAGCTCCACAAATCAAGGCTTAATTATTACTTTGTCTTTCTTAGGAATGATAAATTTTAGTAAAAATTGAATGATAAACCTTACTAAAAAAGTTAGAAACTATAATATTCCCCAAGTAATGTCTTGTTAACCAGTGTTACACTACCTACAATTTGCTTTAACAAAACTAGATATTCAAATTCAGACACATTCATTATGATTCTCAATCCCAGGTAAGATGGTAGGATTGATGTTCTCTGGAATTTACTCTTCAAGATGAATTCTTTTTCTTCTTCACTTTCTGTGACAAGCGTCATGATGGTGTGGGTGGGAGGTTGGTGAATACGTACAGAGTGAGAATTTGGAAATTCAAGGTAGGAAGGACTTTGTATCTAATATTGTCAATAATCTCAGAGCCTATGTGGACATTATAAGTTCAAGAAATCTAGTTTCTCAGTTCTTCACGTGAAAAACCTAGGCACAGGAAGGCAGGGCCCACTCCAGGGCAGCACTGAAAACACAGTTCAGGTCTTCCCTGTAGGGCTAGGGTCTCACTCGGGGCCTCATTCGTGTTACAGTGTGTGGAGGTTGTGGTGAGGACTTTTCCTCCTGCCATGTAAAATATCAGCAATCCATGACTATGTTGTTGTTGTTGTTAGGTGCCGTCGAGTTGGTATCCAACTCATAGTGACCCTCATAGGGTTTTCAATGGCTGACTGCTTCGGGATTGCCTTGGGAGTGGATTGCCATGTCCTGCTCCCATTTTTGCGGTGCTGGGAATTGAACTCGAGACCTCAGAGACTGTAGCGTAGCACTCTACCAACTAAGCTAAATCCTAGCCCCCACGGCTATGGGGGCATTCCATTTTTTTCCTTCTGTTTTAGAGCTTGTTTCTTGGGAAGGTAGGTTCTTCCACTCAGTCCAGTCCAGGTAGCACTAGGTGACCATGCTGGCTATATTTAGTTCCCTGCAGGAGGCTACAGAAGTCTGAGTGTAGTAGACACCCCAGGTCCTTCCTCTGCAAGGATTTCCGGTGTCCAGGCACATTTCTTGCACATACCAGCATCTGAGTCAAGGGCTTGCTCTGCTTAAGATTTTGAGAGCTACATCTTCCAGTTGCAGCAAAATAGTCAATGTGTTGTTTAGTTCTGTCACACCTCAGCTCCGTTCCCGTCCTCCAGGGATCTCCTCCATACTGTGGAGGCTGGAAGCTTGAAACCTGCATATCCTTCATCCCTTGGCTTGCTGGTTTAGGGCTATGTTCCACCCCGAGGAAGCACAGGCAGGCGATTAGTGGCAGGAGGAAAGAAAAGTCTTTCTCTGCACTCTAGCAGTAAGTGCAGTGGCCTGCAGGCCCTGGACCTCAGCAGGCTTAACGGAGGCAGCAAGAGGCCCACTCAGCAGCAGCAGCACACGGGCGCCCCCTCCCAGAAACTGTAGGCTTGCTGATCTCTGGGTCTCACTGTCCTTGTTCAAAACGTCTGTGAATACTTCCCTATTAAACTTCTCTCGAGGTGAACTAACTAGAGTGATTTCTGAGCGTTTCTAAATAAATACTAGGCACTTACTTAAATTTTCCTATTCACAAATGCAACAATATAATTTAGGGAAAACTACTGGCTTTGTGACAAAATAGCATACATTTCCGACATAATGCACAGGGTTACAGGTCTGGCTGAAGAAGATAGTATAATACCAGGCTCACACATGGAGATATTAGACATATATTTGATCACTTCCTAAAGTCTCTTCCCCTTCCATATTTTTTCAATATGTCTGGTCTCTAGCAGGTGTACGAAATCAGTTGTGGGAAGCTATAGCAATAGTGCATAAATCCTTAGTGAAAGCATTTTATTTTGTTTTTCTAACAGGAGAAAATAACTATGTTCCTGCATGAGTCATTTTCATGATGACTCTATTCAGAAAATCGACTAGGGTGGCCCTTGATCCACTGATCATATAAGAGCCTATAGAGAATGCCCTGCAAAAGCTCCGGGAAATTTTTAAACATAATTCTGAACAAGAAGTTTATGAATTCAGAACAAATTGCCCTAGTGCAGAGAACTTGGAAGGTACTTATTCACGGTTGTCTGAGTACTTTCATGAGTTCATGGACAGGTGTACGCAAAGGCAAGATGAGCAAAATGGTCCCTGAAGATAAAAGATAAGAGTACACTGACTGTCTCAACAGCTCTTTCCACACGCGTAGTGTGCCCCTTCGTGCCTGTCAGTTTGCCGTACAGTGGGGACCTGCATGTCGCTGTGTCACTGGTACTACAGACACCAGCAGGGTCACCCATGGTGGTCAGGTTTCAGCTGAGCTTCCAGACTAAGAGACTAGGGAGGAGTCCATGGCGAACCTACTCCCAAAACTATTAGCCATTGAAAACCCCATGAATAGCAGAGAAATACTGCCAGGCATAGTCCTGGAAAATGAGCCCCCTAGGTTGGAAGGCACTCAAAAGACAACTAGGGAAGAGTTGCCTCCTCAAAGTAGAACTCACCTTAATGATGGGACCTCCATTTGCTGATGTGGCATGACTCACAATGAGAAGGAACAACTGTAAATATCCATTAATAATTGGAATGTGGAATGTACATAGTATGAATTTGGGAAAATTGTTGTTAGGTGCCGTCTAGTTGGATCTGACTCACAGCAACCCTCATGGTGTTTTCAATGGCTGGTTGTTTCAGGATTACCTTGAGAGTGGACTACCACATCCCTCTTCCATTGGGAAAATTAGAAATCATTAAAAGGAAAATAGTATAATAATTGACATTCTAGGCGTCAGTGAGCTAAAATCGACTGGCGTGGACCATGTTGAATCAGATAATCATATAGTCTACTATGCAGGGAATGACAAAGAGAAACGGGCTTGCATTCATCATCAAAAGAGATATCCCAAGATCTATCCTGAATTCATGCTGTCTGTGATAGAATAATATCCATATGCTTACAAGGAAGGCCAGTTAATATGACTATTATTCAAATTTGTGTACCCACCACTATGGACACATGAAGATAGGGAAGATTTTTTTACCAGCTGCTGCAATCTGAAATAGATCAAACATGCAATCAAGATATACTGATAATTACTGGTGACTAGAAAGCAAAAAATGGAAACAAAGAAAAAGGCTTAGTAGTTGGAAAATATGGTGTTGGTGACAGAAATGATGCTGGAAATCTCATGATAGAATTTTGTCAGACCAATGCCCTTTTCATTAAAAATACATTTTTTCATCAACATAAATGTTGACTATACAAATGGAATTCACCAGATGGAACATACAGGAAAAAATTGAGTACATTTGTGGAAAGTGACAATGGAAAGGCTCAATATTAAAAGTCAGAACAAGACCAGGTGCTGATAGTGGATTAGACCATCAATTGTTTATATGAAGGTTCAAATGGAAACTGAAAAAAAATTAGAATAAATGTATAAGAGCCAGGGTATGACCTTGAGTATATCCCACCTGAGTTCAGAAACTACCTTAAGAACAGATTTGATGACATAGACACTAATGATTGAAGACCAGACAAGTTGTAGCATGACATCAAAGACATCATTCATGAGGAAAGCAGAAAGTTATTAAAAAGACAGGAAAAAAAGACCAAATTACATGTCAAAAGAGACTCTGAAACTTGTTCTTAAACAAGCAGCTGAAGTAAAAGACATCACAAAGTTAAAGAACTAAACAGATGATTTCAAAGGGCAGCTCGAGAAGACAAAATCAAATATTATAATGACATGTGCAAAGACCTGGAGATAGAAAACCTAAAGGGAAGAACACACTCTGTTTTGCTCAATATTAAGGAATTGAATTAAAAATTCAAGGCTCAAGTAGGAATAGTGAAGGATTCTATAGGGAAAATATCAAACAATGCAGAAAACATCAAAAGAAGATGGAATGAATACAGTTGCACATGATCAGGAACCAATGGTACTGAAGGACAAAGGGGAAGCTGCCTTGAAGGAATTAGTGAAACATAAGGCTCCAGTAATTGATGGAATACCAGTGGAGATGTTTTAACAAACGGATGCAGCACTGGAGGTGTTGTGTATACCAAGAGATTTGGAAAACAGCTACCTGGCCAACTGACTGGAAGAGATCTATATTTGCCTATTCCTAAGAAAAGGAATCCAAGTGAATGTGGAAATTATTGAATAATATCATTAATATTACATGCAAGTAAAATTTTTCTAAAGATCGTTCAAAAGTGACTCTAGCAGTAGATAAACAGAGAACTGCCAGAAAATGAAGCCAGGTTCAGAAGAGGGTGGGCAACCAGAGACATTCTGCTGACATCAGATGGATATTAGCTGAAAGCAGATAATATAAAAAAAATGTTTATCTATGTTTTATTGACTATACAAAGGCATTTGACTGTATGGATCATAACAAATTATGGGTAGCATTGTGAAGAATGGGAATAATAGAGCACTTAATTGTACTCATGAGGGATCTGCACATGGACCAAGAGGCGATTGTTAGAATAGAACAAGGAAACACTGCCTGGTTTAAAGTCGAGAAAGCTGTGCATCCAACCTGTATCCTTTCACCATACCTCTTCATTCTCCTTACTGAGCAAATAATCTAATAAGCTGGACTTTATAAAGATGAATGCAACATCAAGATTAGAGGAAGAAGCCAGGCATGGTGGCACACGCCTGTAATCCCAACAGCTGGGGAGGCGGAGGCAGGAGTATCGCAAGTTGGAGACCAGAAGCAGTCTGTGTAACTTAGTGAGACCCTGTCTCAAAAAGTTAAAAAAAAGGGAGGGTCTGGGGGTGCAACTCAGTGGTCCAGCATTTGCAGAGCATGCAGGCATGAGGCCCTGGGTTCAACCCCCAGTACCAGAAAAAAAAAAGATTGGAGGAAGACTCATTAATAACCTGTGTTATGCAGATGACACAACTCTGCTTGTTGAAAGTGAACAGGATTTGAAATATTTACTGATGAAGATCAAGGAACACAGTCTTCAGTATGGATTGCACCTCAATATCAACAAAACAAAAATCCTTACAACTGGGTCAGTAAGCAACTTCATGATAAAAGGAGAAAAGATTGAGGTTGTCCAAGATTTTGCTTTATTTGGCTCTACAATCAACACCCACGGAAACAGTGTCAAGTAATCAAAAGACGCATTGCATTAGGAAAGCTCTTGCAAAAGGCCTCTTCAAAGTGTTGAAAAGTGAAGATGTCACATTGAAGATGAAGGTGCACCTGACTCAGGCCAAGGTATTTTCAGTTGCATCTTATGGTTTTGAAAACTGGATGTTGAACAAGGGAGACAGGGGAAGAATCGATGCTTTTGAATTATGGTGCTGGAGATGAATATTGAATATGCCATGGACTGCCAGAAGAACCAATACATTTGTTCTAGAAGAAGTGCAACCAGAGTGCTCCTTTGAAGCTGGGATATCTAAACTGCGTCTTATGTATTTTGGACATATTGTCAGGAGGAACTAGTCCTTGGAGAAGGACATCATGTTTGGGAGAGTGGCAGGTCAATGGAAAAAAAGGAATACCCTCAAATAGATGGATTGACACAGTGTCAATGCAACAATGGAATTGAAACATAAAAATGATCCTGTGCCTGGCAGAGAATGGGGAGTGTTTTGTTCTGTTGTACATAGGGTCACTATGTGTGTGACCTAACTCAGTGGCACCTAACTAAACAAGCTTGCTACATTTTATGAAGTGATCTCTCATTTCCCCCTTCATTACCATTACTGAGATGTGTGAGAAAATGTGACTCAGTTTCTTTTTTTAAATGAAAAATAATGAAGCCTAAAGAGATTGAATGATTTTCCTATGGACCCACAACTAATAATGAAGGTAGCACTTGCTGATAACTGGCTGCATTACAGGTACCTTTCAGTGTTTTGTATGTGCCCTTGAGTCATCCAAGTCTTCCAGTTTTCCCATTTTACAGAGGTGGAACCTTAAGCTTAGCACGGTAACTTTCTAAAGGAGACACATGGACTAGCTCAGGGAATCTGAGTGCAAGGTGTGGTTCTCAGCTACAGTGTGATACTGCTGACCATAGAGTTAAATCACCACTTCCTCTTTCTGTTACTACCACAGGGTGAGCATATACTAACCCTGATGCAGCCTTGGTATCCTTTAGCATGTGTGGTTAATTTTCAATTCCATGATCAAAGCAATCTGAATAGTTTTCTATTGAATCATGTCTCAAAGAAACTAAAGTGTCTTCATTTGTGCAAAATCAGTACATATAATTTAAAACAGCACTGACCAACTAAGAAATAAAAAGTATTCTATTCCCAATAGCAACAATAGCCATAAATGATCAAGCAATTAACATTAAATACCTAAGATCCTTATGATGCTTTTATAAAGCTATTGAAGGACTTGAAATTATATATGAAAAGTGTCAAGATGCATACCATATTCATGGATGAGACAACTTGGCATTGTGAAGAAGCATATCATGGTAGGAGCTGCTGCATCACAAGCTGGGGGATAAAATGAGACAGAGGGAGAGGTCAGGATCCCTTGATCCCTTTTGGGCAACTGCCCTGATGACCATAAGGTCTCCCACAAAGCCCTGGATTCTACCACCTCCCAATAGTACCACTCTGGGAACTATGCCTTTAACACACAGGCCATTGGTGGTATTTAGCCTCCCAACTATAGACAGTTCCAGGAGTGTTACTGATTTAGCTCCACATACAAGCAGGTCACATGGTATGTATTTTCCCATGTCTGAGATACTTAATCTCCTCCAGGTTCATCTATGCTGTCACAAATGATAGGATTTCCTTCTCTTTTCTAGGCTGAATAGCATTCCAATCTTTATGCACCCATTCATTTACTTGCCCTGTGATGGACATTTAGATTATTTCTATATCTTGGCTGGGGCTGGGATTTAGCTCAGTTGGTAGAGCGCTGCTCTGCAGTCTCTAAGGTCCTGACTTCGATTCCAAGCACTGCAAAAATGGGAGAAGGGCCTGGCAACCCACTCCCAAGGCAATCCCGAAAACAGTCAGCCATTGAAAACCCTATGAGGGTCGCTATGAGTCGGACTCAAATCAATGGCACCTAACAACAACAACAACATATCTTGGCTATTGTGAATCATGTTGCACTGAACTCAGGAGTACAGACATCTCTTCAACATACTGATTTCCTTTGGACATATTCTCAGTAGTAGAATGATGAACACAGTAAGATAGCACCTCACAACTCTTAAGTGCCTATTATCAAAAAAAGTGGAAGATGACAATTGTTGGTGAGGATGTGAAGCTAGCATGCTTTTGGGAATGTAAATAAGAATAGTCATTATGGAAAAGGTATAGCAGTTTCTCAAAAAATCAAAAATAGAAATTGGGTGTAGTGGCGCATGCCTGTAGTCCTAGCCCGTGGGGAGGTAGAGGCATGAGGATCGCAGTTTCAAGGACAGAAGCAGCCTGCATAACTTAGCAAGACCCTGTCTAAATTAAAAAAATAAAAGGAGCTGGGGTTGCAGCTCAGTGGCAGAGTGTTTGCAAAGCATGCACGAGGCCTTGGGTTCAGCCCCCTAGTACCACACACACACACACACACACACACACACACACACACACACACACAATAAAAAATGGAACTACCAGATGGTCCAACAGTCCCAACAGTCACAACACAGGGTGAAATCAAACTGTTTCTAAATTTATGGAACAAAAAATAGACAAGACATAATAGAAAAGACAATTCTGGAGAACAAAGAGGGAACTATTCTATCAGATCTGAAGACATGCTAGGGAGAGCTAGGAAGGAGAATTGTGTATCTGGTAGAAGCACTGACCTATGGAGCGAAGGGTTAGACAGCAGGCTCAGGGACTACTCTTGCCTTTGGGATTCCTGTTGGCGACAGTGGGGCTCCACTTGTCCGTGAGGAGAGGAGAAGACTTTCGTGACCAGCACAGAGGTGGCAAACTCATCCCGTGGAGAACAGTCTGGTTTGAGGGGGACCTCTGGAAGGACCGGATTGCTGCTGGAGAGGGAACACTGCGGGGGTGACTGGAGAGAATGCGTGTCTCCATAATTTTGGGAGGGGAGGGCATTGTTCAGCAGTACCTTGAAAGCACAACCCCGCCCACAGAGCAGTGAAGGTGGGAATTGCTGCTGTATTTCTGTTGTGCAGCAGACACTGTATAGCAGGCCGGTGGTGACAGAGCAGGAGAGGGTTCATTCATTTTCTACCCACTGGATTTTGAAGATTCAAAAAGCCTCATAAATCCAATTCTTGGAGTGAGAGAAATGGAAATTGAAACCCAAATACACAGATGATGAGGAAAGAAGGAACGCAGGGAGGCATTTGACCCCAGTGGGCAGTAACTAGTGAAAATGAGGATTGGCACGCCCTGTGTCGTCAGAATCCCAGGCACGTGGGGATGTGAGATGGAGCTAATGGCTGCGCTAAGCAGAGTCTTGGTGGGGCTGAGGATGCTGAATTTGTGGTACAAGATGTGGCAGTGTGGTGGGTAAACAGGGAGAGGCTCAGACTGGACGCGTGCCACAGTCACTAACCGGACCCGCCTGCAGCGCCATAGTGGACACTCGGAACACCACTGAGCGAGCACCGGGGCCCTGGAGGGAGGCTCTAGCCCAGGCCGGGGAGGTCCACTTAAAACACCTACATATTCTTCACGTGCAAGACACACATATATTCACACACAAGAAATGGCAGATGGTGGAGAGAGGATTTGGGGTTGGAGAGCAGATTACATGGGAAAGTGTAGAAATGAAGGGAGAAGGACCCGGCCACCCACTCCCAAAAAACAATCTGCCATGGAAAACCTTGTGAACAGCAGAGAAGCACTGACAACAGTGTTTCGCCTGTTGTACATAAGGTCGCTATGAGTTGGATATTGATGACACCTAACAACAACAACAACATAGAAATGAAATTAAACAAAATGAGGCCGGGCATTTGCGCAGGTGTGTGATGGTTGCTGTGCACACGGGGATCAAGGGATTCCCATACAGCTCATAGGGCTGTGACAGGCATGTCGTGAAAGCTCAGTAAGTGTGCCGCGTGCTGGGCACAGACTTGTGACCAGGAGGGGCCCAGTCCTGCTCTCTTGTGGCTGAGGGGTCAGCAATGTTCAAAGCGATGAGGCCGGGCTTTGAACCGGGCCTGGCAGACTCCAAAATCCACAGGTCAATGTTTTTCCACTAATCCAGATAATAGGTTATGGTGCAGAACAAAACACAAATCCACGAACCCAAATAGGGTCTGAGTAAGAAGAGGAGTGAGAGTCCGGGCCGTAGACAGAGGGGAGGTGTTCAGAACTTGCCTTGGCAGGATTTGAATGAATGACTTGGTGGTCAGAGCAGGAGTTTTGGGGTGCGTCAGCCTGAGGATGGTTGGCAAGGGTGCACACGTGTGGGAAAGATGTGGGCACTCAGGGCGAGTGAGACCTGATGCCAGGCAGAGGGAGATAATTCTGTTCACCAGGCAGAACGGGTACCAGGGCTGCCTGGCTGGTTGTCGAGCAGCGTGAGAGTGCGATGTACCTGCGTTTTAGGAGAACGGCTTTGGTGGCGCTGGCAGGGTTGGTTCTGAGATACGGGCTGTGGAAACACCAACGAGAGGGGCTGGCAGAGTGTGGAACTCTGGGGCAGTGGAGGTCTGCAGGGGCGCTGGGGGCTGAAGGGAGGAGACGCTTCCAGCCACCTGAGGGCACTGGGTGACTGAGGCAGGGTGTGTGGGAGGCGGGAGAGCTGCCTTCTGTTTCCACGTCTTTTCTGCCATAGTTGGAAGGCCCTGTTCCACAGCCAAACACTGGGTCCCGGGGGTGAGAACTCTGTCTACGGAGGGCACCAAGAGAAAGACGTGTTGGGCACGTGTCCGTTTTGTCAGAGCTGAAGGGGCCCCTGGGAACCTGTGCTTGAGGGGTTTCAGGAGACAGTTGAGAATCGCTGAGTTCAAATGGAGTTCTTCCTGGGAGCCCCAGGCACAGTGCACCGTGGAGCGGCGCCAGGAACACCACAGTGGGGACGGGGCGGGTTCCTGGGGCTCAGGAACCGAGAACACAGGTCCCCACAGAGGGGTCCACCGACGGGGAAAGTCACAGGTCCCCAGGCTCAGCCTGGCTGGGACCCTGCTGAGTGAGTGGTGGTTCCAAGGAACGGCAGGCACCTGCACTCAGTGGGCTCAGCAGGCAGCCGCCTTGGGCCCAAACCAAGACCTCCGGGGGAGAATCTGCTCCCGTGGAGCCCAGATCAGTTCACACAGGGCTGTGCGGTCTGTCCACAGGGCCCTGGCGGGGCCGCCCTCGTGGGAGGGCGGCCTGTTCTGCAACCTCACAATGACCATGGGTGCTGCCATGCAGCATGGCAGCACGTCCGCCTGGCACATGAACCCACTTAACTGCACACAGAACTAGGGGCACACGTGGACAGGCCTGTGTCCTTGAATGGGGAAGAAGAGTCCTGCTGCCCCCCGAGGGGCAAAGCTCCCTTTCTGCAGCAGGGAGCTGTGGGCGGCTGGACCAGCATCGCAGGCTGAGAGGGGGGATGTGTGAGACACCTGCTATCCACTGGGGCAGTGGACAGATCAGACGGAGGGGCAAAGGGACCCTGGCAGCCTCTGACCTTGTTGCTCCACCCTCTGGCTTTGCTCGGAAGGAGAGTATGTGAGTTTAGCCTCCAACATCCTCCCTGGGTGGTGGTGGTGGTCGTGGTGGTGGTGGTGGTGGTGTTAGGTGCCGTTGAGTCAGTATCCGACTCATAGCTACCCTGCGTACAACAGGTGAAACACTATTGTCAGTGCTTCTCTGCTGTTCATAGGGTTTTCAATGGCAGATTGTTTTTTGGGAGGGGGTTGCCGGGTCCTTCTCCCAAGCCTACAGTACCTGGTATTCCCTGGCAGTCTCCCATCCAAGTACTAACCAGACCCGACCCTGCTTAGCTTCCGAGATCTGACGGGATCACATGCCACAGGGCTATGGCTAGTGAGAAGGCGCGCTCTTCCCTGAAACCAGCCTCGCCTAGTGGCAGAGCAGAAGTGAGGACATCTGCTGAAAGAAATCCTCTCTGGGGCCAGAGGTGCTGGACATCTGCCTGTGGTAGAGAATGGGCCAGGAAGCGTCCAGCTCCGTCCAGGGCTCATTGCTGTGATCTTGGTGGGGGCGGGGGGAGGCCTGGGGAGGGGCAGGGTGCTGTTTCCCCACCGGCCTGCTCTTCTGTGAGGCTGGGTCTGCTAATGGTTCTGGAGTCTCAGAAGTCTGCCTTGGGGATGAACGGGGCAGAGACCTGGTCATGGGGCCCAAGGGTTCGTGCCCACTCTGGGCAGATGGAGGCTGCTGGCTTGCAGCTCTTCCTGTCCACTCTGGGCTGCAGAACATGGAGCCTCTGCCATCTTGGGCTTACAGCTGGCTTCTCCTTGGGGCGGAGGCTGGGGCTGGGCCTTCCAGGAGGCCAGGGGGTCTGAGGAGGGTTGTTCTTCCGGGGCCAAGTCCCAAGCCTTGTTCCTGGGGAAGCAATCATTCTCCCCAAACCCCTAGCTCCTATTCTGGACAAGACCCACCTGGGGAGAGCTTCTAAACCAGCTGCCCCTGGGCAGATGCTGGGGAGACCCTGGGCCTAAGCAGCTTGGGACTTCTGTCGAGGGGTGCAGCTGACGCTCATGCTGCTGCCTCTTCGCAGCACAGCCGGGGCCAGCCACCTGCAGCTGGACTCCTCTACCTGGTCATGGACACGTTGGACGAAGAGCAAACAAAACAAATCCCTATGTGAATGACGTACTTGGAAAAATACAAAGGTGGTTTTAGGCCACGGCCCTGGGCTTTCCTGCCAGGGCGGCTGCCCCGTGTTGCGGCCCCTCACAGTGCCTTCTATGCCTACCTGCTCCCTGGAGGGGAGGGGCCTGAGCAGCGTGGCTGTGAGCTGCCCTCAGCCTGGCAGCGGCTGTTCTGCATCATCCTGGGGGGAGCCTCATGCTGGCCACATTGGCCCCAGGTCTAGCACCCCACACCCTTCAGCACTCCAGCCCCTCTTGGGGACCCCTGCAGAGCCCTTAAGCCTCCCCTTCCCTGTTACCTCTTCATGGTGAGGCTCTGACAGCTTTGGGGTTGGCACCTCTTGTTCTACTTATTTTAACGTTTCCAGACACCCTCCTGTCTCCACAGAGACACCCCTGTATTTGTGCACTGAGAGCTTGTTGTTGTTGTTAGGTGCCATCGAGTCGGTATCCAACTCATAGCGACCCTCATAGGGTTTTCAATGGCTGACTATTTCAGGATTGCCTTGGGAGTGGATTGCCAGGCCCTTCTCGCATTTTGGGGGTGCTGGGAATTGAACTCGGGACCTCAGAGATTGCAGCGCAGTGCTCTACCAACTGAGCTAAATTCCAGCCCACACTGAGGCCTAGTAAAATGAATTTGTATCTGTGAGCTTCTGGACTGATTCCTGGTGCCAGGCCTGCTCCTGTCCCCAAGCTGGTATTCCTGCTGGGATAGCCTGGCCTCCCTCCTGTGGTTGCAGCTGCCTGAGAGCTAGGATAAACTGTTGCTTCCTCCCCCACCTCCTCCTCGAAGCTAGCCAGGTTGTTTCATTAATTCTGAAGTCACACCCAGGATAAGGGCCTTTTCAATGTGCCACTTGTGCAAATATATTCAAATGATCATTCAAATGATTTAACACACAAAGGGTCAGCCTTCCCAGAGTCAATCCCGCTTTTAATGTGCCTGTCAGTGATTTCATTAGGTTGCAATGTTAAAGAGAAGCATATACCGATGCATAACTTATACAAATTTATGCAAATGATGTGCCTGACAGCCAGTGGAATTCCTTGGAGATTCCCCTGAATTCCACCACTGAGTGCGGATCAGCTGTTACCATCACAAAGAGCAGCTCTCTGCAGGGACCAAGGGTTGCAGAGGCTAAAAAGGAGGGTGGAGGGGGAGGGGAGAGCAATGGAGACGCCCCAAAGCCCTTCCAGTTCTGGGGAGCATCTGTCCCAGGCTGGCTGTTTGATCCCGTCCCCCACCGAGCTGGGCTTGCAGCTGTCTGCCTAGTGCTCGGAATACAAATCAGCTCTCAACTTTTGAACTCCTTTTGATAGGAAGAGAAAAAAATCACAAAAGGAAGCCGGCTACATCCCCAGCGAAGGGATGGGCTTGATTTCTTTCCGGAGGGAGCTGGGGAAAAGGGCCAGGTGGCGCCCCCAGGGCTTTTGTCCGGATGGGGCCTGCCCGACTTGTGGGTTCGCCCAGGGTCTCACCTTGTGGTTGGCTCTCTGACTGTGCTCTGGACCGAGATGACCACAGCAGCCTGCACCTCCTCCTCTGAGGAAAGCAGCGAGGTTTCATTGGATATTTATTTATTTTTGCAGTGATGGGGATTGAACTCAAGGCCTTTCGTGCTAGGCCAGTGCTCTATCCCTGAGCTAGGTCCCCAGCTCTTTTTTTTTTTTTTTTTCCTTTTGCGGTACTAGGTGTTGAACCCAGGGCCTCGCGCTTGCATGCTTTGCAAGTGCTGGACCACTGAGCTGCACCTCCAGCCCATTTTTTTTTTTTTTTTTAACTTTTTGAGACAGGGTTTCGCTAAGTTACCCAGACTGCCTCTGGTCTCCAATTTGCGATCCTCCTGCCTCCGCCTCCGGAGCCACTGGGATTACAGGTGTGTACCACGGAGTCTGGGGCCCCAGCCCTTGGTTTTTTGAGACAGGGTCTCCCTGTGAAGCCCAGACTGGCCTCGAACTCACCATCCTCCTCCCTCAGCCTCCTGAGTCCCATTGCGTCAGGCAGTTTTATTGTTGTTGTTGTTAGATGCCATTGAGCCGTGTCCGACTCATAGCGACCCTCATAGGGTTTTCAATGGCAGACTGTTTCAGGATTGCCTTGGGAGTGGGTTGCCATGTCCTTCTCCCATTTTTGCGGTGCTGGGAATCAAACTCAGGACCTCAGAGACTGCAAAGCGGCGCTCTGCCAACGGAGCTAAATCCCAGCAGTTTTATTAGATCTCAAAAAGTCTTCAGTCAGCATATGACAAGGAGCTCAAGTTTGTTAACGTATTCGGGACTCGAGTTCTGAGTGGAAAGGGGCTCTTCCCTCACCTCTCCTCCACGGTCTCCACCCGTTCCAGGACACTAGGGCCTTTCCGCCCCTCCTGCCTCCCGAGCAGCAGGTGGTGAAAGGGGCCAGGGCATCTGAGGTTTGAGAAGAACTTCAGCCTCTGTGCCAGCCCTTTCTGCCATCCAGAAGACCTGTGCTCTTGGCAAAGGGCACTTACGGCCTTTGATGTCTTACTGGCTGCTCCGCACCCCATGGCCCACCCTGGGACCCCCCATTCGCTGGGCTGCACGCCTGCTCCCCCTTCGTGTAGGGTGACAGGGTCTCCCATGTGGATGAATGGGGGTTTGCACCTTGGTCCCATTGCTGCCATCCCTCACCAGCTGTCACTGGATGGCTCCCTCTGTGTGGGGCGCTGCCCTCTGGCTCCTGGCCCCTGGCACCTTGTGCTTTGACTGAGCTCATGTCCCTGGAGGCGCCTGCTGCCCTCTACCCCGGACCAGGGGAATTGCCACTTGTTGGCAGGGTCTGGAGCCCCCACCCATGTTGGGGCGGGTCTGGGCTTTGCTATTGGGAGTTACCTATGCCTTCTCCTCCTTGTCTTGTTCTACTTCAAGGCTCAGAGCACTTTCCAGAAAGCCTTCCGCAGCCCCTGGGCTGGCTGCGAATCTGTCCCGAGACAGCGTCTACCTCTGCTTCCCCTCGGAGTCTGGTCTTCACACCTGGATTTTTGCCCGCATTTTCACACCTGCAGATTCCTTGAGGACTGAGGTGGCTTCTCAGTCTTGTTTATGTCCCACGTGTAGCAGGGAGTACGTGGGGAAGACAGTGCTCAGCATGCACATCATGCCCGGCTTCCCATTCAGCGGTTTGTCACCCAATGTGGAAAGTTCCAGAAATAAGTAATTCCTAGATTTTAAATTGCACACCAACCTGAGTAGTGGGGCGAGGCCTCAAGCTGCCCTTCTCTGTCCTGCCTGGGCTGAGTCATGGCTTTGTGCACCACATCACCTCTGCATCCACTGCCCACTGAGTCGCCTGGTGGCTGTCTTGCTGTCAGATTCACGGCAAGATGCCACAGGGGCTTGCTAGAGAAGCCTTGATTTTACTTAATCGTGTTCTGAAAGTAACGATGCTGGCCATCTGGACATATCACAGTGGAGTCGTGAAGTGGTTCTTTTAACTGAGAAGATAAACGTTCTCGACTTGATAAGGAAAGCGAAAAATATTCTGAGGTTGCCGAGATTTACCGTAAGTTGCGGCTAATGTCTTAGTGTGCCTGTTGTATAAACAGAGCTTTATCACAGGCCTGTGTGTGCGGGAAAGAACACGGTCTGCCTAGGGCCCCGTGTTATGCTTGGTTTTGGGCACCACTGGGGTGCTGGCATGTGTCCCTCCCGAACGGGGGCTGCTGAATTTAATACCTGCTGCACTGGTCACTGCTGGGATTTGGCTCAGTTGGTAGAGCACTGCGCTGCAGTCTCTGAAGTCCTGAGTTCAATTCCCAGTACCGCAAAAATGGGAGAAGGACGTGGCAATCCACTCCCAAAGCAATCCCGAAACAGTCAGCCATTGAAAACCCTATGAGGGTCACTATGAGTCGGATACTGACTCGATGGCACCTAACAACAACAACAACAACAACAACAACAACAGCATTAGTAACTCTCCCATTGTGGTGACAAGTCTCTGGGAGAAGTGACGGAAGGGAGGAAGGATTTGTTCCGGCTCATGGTGTCCGAGGTCCCAGCCCGTGGTGGGCTGCTCCGTCTCTGTGGCCTGCATTGAGGCCGGGCTTCATGGCCCCAGGGGACCATGGTGGGGAAGGCAGCCTCGTGAGCTGGAGAGCAGAGCAGAGACAGGAAGGGCCAGGGCCAGGACCCATGTCGAAGACCCGCTGTCCTGCATCCAGGCCCCCCCAGCCAAGGTTTCCACCATCTGCCAAAGTGGCTCCAGCAGCGGGAGACCAAGCTTCAACACGTGAGCCCAGGGCTCACCTCAGCGCCGAGCCATCATCCGCTGTGTGCGCTGTCTCCGCAGCCCTTGCTTGGCTCCGCCCGCCCTCCTCTCTAGTGCGTGCGCTCCATTCCCCGGGAGGCCGGCTTTGCAGAGGCCCTTGGGGCTCCAAGATGGTAGTGCCTTGCTGTGGGCTGAACTCAGATCTCTTCCTCCCTTCGACAATCATTGATTGGGCATCTTCTGTGTTCCAGCAGCTGGGCAGAGAGACAGGAAGAGGATGTCTGATGCACAGGGGCCTTCTGAGGGACATTAAATTGTTAGGTTGTGGATGACATGTAGTTGTGGTTGAAAAACTGGGCCTCAAGGCCTTAAATGACAAGGACTCCACTGTTCCCGTGGAGTCATGAGTGGAGTTGAAGGTGGGACCCAGCTGGGACTGGGATGGGGGGGAGGGGCAGTGGAGGCGCGCCTCCTCCTTTCGAAGTGGAAAGGACCACGGCCCGCAGTGGCCCGTGGCCGTGGGCTCCTGTGGCCACATGGTCCTGGGGCCCTGCTGGCAGCCCCCATGCTATCACAGCTGTGCCCTGCGAGGGTGACGGCTCATTGCACGGGGTCCTCCCTGAGGCTGAGTGTGTCCATGTGGGGTTCTGAGCCACTGGCTGCCCCCGCACACAGTAGAGACACCCTGAGAATGTGCCACGGAGGAGGACGGAGAAGGTGACAGACATGCCCAGCCTGGCACAGCCGCTTTCCCTGGGGCCGTGAGGACTCCAGCTTGGGAAGATGCTGATCACAGGAAGTGACTGGGCTGGAGGTGACATCACCATGACTCAGGAGAGACCCTCCTGGGACAGCCGGTGAGCTGGGCCCCGCCGTGCCAAAGCAGATGGACCTGTGTGTGTCACACACAGCCCTCGGGATATAAGAAAGTGACGGGGACAGCATAGAGGCTGAGCCGGGGACCTGCTAAAGGTGCAGCACCAGGAAGAAGGGAAGATTAGCTACAGGGCCTCCCTTCAGGCTGTGGAGAAGCCCCGGGCTGCGCTACCTCAGCAGTAAAACGCCCTCTGCAGGGAGCGGCCATGGTGGTGGAGAGCAGGTGGGTGGCCTGTGGGAGGAGGCCCTGCCTGGTCAGCATGGCCTTCTGGCCCCATGGGCACATGGGGCAGTGGTGGGTGCTGGGGGCTTCTGAGGGGCTGCGGGAGTGGTGGGTGAGCCTTTGCCTGGCAGACGAGCAAAGAAGGGTGCTCAGGGAGGCTCTGGGGTAGGGGAGAGAGTGGCCTGTCCACCCCGGAGCTGGACCAGCTCATTGGAGACCAGCGTGAATTCCCAAGCCAAGAAACATTCGCCACGTCTGTAAAGCGACTATGTTGGTGTCAGTGCTCATGCTGAGTTGTTGTTGTTGTTGTTGTTAGGTGCCGTCAAGTCCTACCCGACTCATAGCGACCCTCATAGGGTTTTCAATGGCTGACTGTTTCGGGATTGCCTTGGGAGTGGATTGCCAGGTCCTTCTCCCATTTTTGTGGTCCTGGGAATTGAACTTGGGACCTCAGAGACTGCAGCGCAGCGCTCTACCAACTGAGCTAAATCCCAGCCCTCCTGCTGAGTAGAAGCAGATAAAACAACACCCATGGGGCTTGCAGAGCCAGGGCCCCTGAGAGGTGCTGGGCGTTACCTGACACTGCTCCGGTCAGATGAAGAAATCGCGCCTTCCTTATTGGCTGTGGGAGCCTTGCTTTCCCGCCAGCTCTCCCTCCCCTCTGTCTGCAACATTTCCACCTGCTGTCACCCCACAGCCTCCTCCCAGGGCGCAACCTGGCCATCTGTCTGCAGCAGTACCTGCAATGCAACCCTCGCTGGGGGATTCACCTTCTGGGTTCAACTCGAGAACCACAAGGCTTTTCCTGAGATTTTTTCCATTCCCAGCACTTTTTTTTTTTTTTGGCAATATTTGCCCATGGATTCTAGCTCATTTCTTTAACAAAGGCCTCTTGAGCCCCATTTATGTCCCACGAGGCCTATAAACTCACATTAGCTACCCGAGGAAGATATAAGATGAAATACGAGAGTACAATTTCTCATGTTTGATGGCGAGGAGGATTAAGGGAAAAAAATAAGGACTGTTAGTTAGCTTTCGCCTCTCTGTGGCCAAAATGTTGTGCGGAAACAATTTAAGGAGGGAAAGACTTATTTTGGCTCATGGTTTCAGAGAGCCAGTCCATCATGGTGGGGGAGGCGTGGCCAAGGAGCTCAGTCCACGGCAGCAGAGCCTATGGGGAGGCTGTTTATCCCATGGTGCACCAGGAAGCAGAGAGAGTGAGGCTGGAACCAGGGGTGAGTATCACCTTCAAGGGCTGCCTCCACGGGCCTACGGCCCCAGCTAAGTCCACCTCCTAAAGGTTAGACAGCTTCCCAAAACAGCAACGGCAGCTGGGGCCAAGCATTTACACACCTGAGCCTGAGGGGCACGTTTTATGTTAAAACCATTACACAGTGGATAAGGAGTATGGTCAGTCGTTTAACTGGAAGGTGACAGTTGAAAGAAGTCCTAAAACAGGCTAATGGCAAGGCCAGGCAGATGTCTCAGAGGTTTGTAGCAAGTGCAAAGGTCCTGAGACAGGAACTTGCTCATTGTGTGTGAATAGCTAGGAAGCCGGTGCAGTTGCAGCAGAATTGGAACAGGTACTGAAAAATGGAGCCAGCAATGTCCAGGGAGGCTGGGTCCTGTAGGGCCTTCCAGGACACGGAGGCTTTTGTTGTTCTGAGGGTGACAGGGAGCCTGTGGGAACAGAGTGACTCCACCTGAATTTGTTAGCGGTGTTTTAGAGTGTTTCACATCTTGGCTCAGTGAAGAGTGAGCTGGGCTCACAGGTCACAGTCTGGTGCGAGGCCTTCTGGTGGGCTTCCTCCAGGGGTGGCACAGAGGTCCACGTGTAGCCACTGTCGTCCTCCCGCCACGGCGCGTGGCTGCTTCAGGGGAAGGGGGAGGGGCAGCACTCTAGGGCCCCTTCACTGCTGCTCCAGGTCCCTTGGTGACAGCGTCCCATGCCCCAGCCTGACGCTGAGGGAGGCTGGGCAGTGCCATTGCCTGTGTCCAGGAGAGGACAGGGCAGTGGACAGCCTGGGTAGAGGCTTCTATCTAGCCATACTGGCCCTTCTCCAGCACCGACCAGTGCAGACTTTAGAATTTAGTTTCCTAAGCCGGGCACGGTGGCACACGCCTGTCATCCCAGTGGCTCGGGAAGCGGAGACAGGAGGATCACAAGTTTGAGACCAGAGGAAGTCTGTGTAATTTAGCCAGACTCTGTCTCAAAAAGTAAAAAAAAAAAATAAAAATTGGCTGAGGGTGCAGCTCAGTGGTCCAGCACTTGCAGAGCATGCAGGCGGGAGGCCCTGGGTTCAACCCCCAGGACCAGAAAAAGAAAAAAAAAAAAAAAGAATTCAGTTTCCCAGTCTCCAGCTTAGTTTCCCAGTCTCCTCCTGTGTAACTGTCGGGGGAGCTGCCTATTGTATGGGATTGCTTTAGGGAGCGATTAGCATAATATACGGAAGGTATCCGCTGTAAGGCCCTGCTCTCATGCTCTGAGCAGCAGCCCAAGACTCTTGTCCCCTCTGGAGGTCAGGGCCGTGGCGTCCCGCTTACCCCCCTCCACAGGAGAGTCAGTCTGAACCCCCGTCCCTCTGGGCCTCTAATTGGCTCTGCGCGGTTGGTTGCTTGTTTCCCTGCATTTCAAATCCCTGCAGTGGAAAAGCCAGAGAAACTCTACTGGGTGGGGCAGTTGCGTGTGTCTTTCTGCTAACGTGGCAGAGAACAGAATCCCACCATCGCTTCAATTGTCGAGTCCTCCGGCACGCAGAGTCTAGCTGGAATCTGGGTGAAGAGACCGGATGCAGATGTCTGATGCTGGTGAAGCGTCCCAGTTTGTGGATGGAGGTAATTGTGAATGCACAAAGCTGAGCGTAAACACAGACAGATTTTGCCTCCTTAAACAGGAGCCGGTCCCTACGGGGACTCGCTTCTCCCTCTCCGATCCTCACTCGCCCAGGAGCCATCCTAATTCACAGAGAGGAGCTGGCGAGCATGCTAATCAGGGCTAACGTGGGGACGCGCACACCCCATCCGTCTCTGTCCTCTTCAGAAATGCCAGCTGACGGCCGAGTGGCTGTTATTGACCGATGCAGGGGCTCAGATCGGCAGTGGCGCTGGGGTTTGGGAGCTGGGAAGGCTTTCCTGTTTGCAGTTCTCCTAACAAAGAGGCTGTGAAGTCTGTTAGCTGAAAATGGCTGCACAAATACAAAAACACTGGAGATGCCGTGGGGCAGGGGAGTCTGCGGAAGCCAGTGCCATCTGCTCTGAGGCCACCCTGAGGGCCGCTCTGAGGGTCCACGGTGACCCTCTGCAGACACAACATCCTGGGGCTGCCCTTTTGAACTCAGGTATATTGGGTGTGATTTTCTGACAGTAAGATTCACTCCATAAAGCGCACTACCCCTTTTGAGCAACATGCCCAGTTGTGCAGCTTCCTCCCCCCCTTTTTTTCTTTTTCTTTTCTTTTTTTTTTTTTTTTTTCAGTACTGGGAGTTGAACCTAGGGCCTTGCACCTGCATGCTTTGCAAGTGCTGGACTGTCAGGGCTTGGCTCAGGCCCAGCAGAGGTCAGAGCCTTGCCCAGACACCATGTGGGTATCGGGGACCCAATGAACCGGTTTGGTATAATGGCCGGTGGCGCCAATGAAGGACCTCGGGAGACCTTCAATAGGGAAAACAGGAAAGGAAGGTTTATTGGGTGCTCCCTTAAGTGGGGTGCAACAAGCAAGCAACCCCTAAGCAAGAGCTATAAGGGTTGGCTCTACTGACTCAAAATTACAAGAAGGAAAAATCCTACTCAAAGGTCAGATCACATTAAAAGGGGGGGAGGGAAGATAAGAATGAGGTCAATACAAATGGACTAAAAATCACATGTAATTGTTCTAACAAGATAGAAACAAAGACCACTACAGGAAAAGTTTCTATCTTAAACAGAAATGGAACCCAAGGACATATAGAAAAAT
>VMDO01024466.1:0-29704 GCA_007922755.1 Pedetes capensis
ATTTTAAAAAAGAGAGAAATTTACTTTTGAAAATTTTAAGAAGATTTCCATTTAGTAGTACAAGGTGTAAACAAAAATAGAGACTAAACCCTAAAAGCTATAATAAATTATTCAACTATCAAGAATAATGTTGAAACTACTTTGTCTTACAGATAAATAAGTGAATTATTTAACCACCACCATAAAGGCTACATTATGGATAAGACAGTTAATCACAGCCCAGGCACTGATGAGGAAGGCATCTTTTACAACCTCATTCTAGCAGCAGGAAACGGTCATAGCATTTCTAAAGGCTCTTTCAAAAGGCAACCTAATGGAATTTTCCTTGGAGCTGATAATGGGATTCTAGTCCCATACCTGCTATTGGCAGGGCCGGACACATTCACTGCCCTTAATGGCACTGCATTCTCATTCACTCATTGAACAAGTATCTACTGAGCACCCGCTATGCATGGAGCACAGAGATAAACATGAAACATGCCTTCCTTGAGGTGCCAAAGTTCCAGGTTAGCCACCTTGTCTTTTTATTGATTTTTGCAAAACAATGTCATCTATATGGTTCAGGCTTAAATAATCCCCTTAAGCTGATGACACTCACAGATTTATTTCAATACTGACTTCTCCTGTGAGCTCTAGATCCAAATCTCCAATTGGTTTTTTAAACCTCTGACTGGATGTTCTCAAGAATATAGAATTGAGAAAGTGCAAATTATACTTATTCTTTTCCTGCCTCCCATTGCACCTCCTCATTCTCCTCCTAAAATCCTGGGCTTCATTAGGGAACAACAGGTCAGAAAACCTAGGAATCATGTCTGCCTTTCCACTTATGTCCTGTTCATCATCAATTTAGGGTGATCCAGCTCCTAAATCTCTTTAAAATTTCTCTTTCTGTTCTGAGACTGAGGATCTTGACGTTTCTTGCCCAGAACAATGATGAATCCTTCCAACTGGACTCTGTCTCATCTCTTCTTCCCCTTACTCTACATAGATGTCATAGAATCTTTTCTTATGCAAATTTAATCTGGTCCCCAACTAATAAAAAATGACTAAAGAGCTCTCCACTCCCTACCTGATAAGAACCCCATTTCTTAGCAAGGTACTTGTACCCCTCCTTGATTTGATCTCTCACTGTCTTTTCTACATTAACCTTCTGGCTATGCCCTTGCTACAGAATCTGGCTATGCCCTTACTACAGACTGTTCCACCGGCAGGTCCTTGAATGGACAATGTTTTCCTAACAGCAACCCCCTCCCTCCTCACCATGAGTTTGTATGTTTCCTTCCTTTTGCCTAGAAGGATCTCTTTGGTTTTCTTTTAAAATCATAAAACTTCTATTTATCTTTCAAGACTTACAATTCAATCTTCTATCCATTTTCTCAGCCAGAAAATATGGCACATTTCCTTGATGAGTAGTTACTAAGTACCAGTTGAACACTATGCTAAGTGTTGAATAAGCAGTGGTGATACAGCTTAGGGGTTATTTTGATATACTTATCAGTGATTGTTAGGATAGTACAAAGATTCAGGGAAACACTCAAAAGGCTTGGGGAGGGATAGGGAATACTTGTCAGAGAAAAGGAAATATAGAACTGAGACAAAAGATAAGCAGGAATTAGCCAGATAGGTGGGGTGAGAAGAATGTTCCAGGGACAGATACAAGATGTCCCAGAAGAGAATGTTAGGGCAGAAAGAAACTGACACTCAAAGAGAAAAGGTACAAACTGTTCAATGCCTTGTAAAATATATTAAACTCTTATGACACCAGTTAAAAGCTTTGCTTGACACTGCTGCAGGCTGCCAGGTAGCTTGCCTTCAGGTTGTTGGCTTAGCATCTGGTGTGAATTGTCACCCTGGCCTCTATGGTGTTTATCACTATAACTGCTGGTGGTGAGGGATGTTTGCTGTCTAATCCTCTTGAATACGCCCCTTGAGGACAGAGACTGTATCTTCTTCTTTGCTGTAACCCACTGTTGGGAACAGTCTGGTTCAGAGAAGGTACTTAAAAATGCTTATTAAATAAATGAGTGAATGAATCAAACAACATGGATAGATAGGGCATTTTTAAAAAAATAGCAGTAAACCTAAGTAATAACATGATATCTAAGATTTTGTAGGTATTAGATGATAAGTGCCAAAGTGAATGGTGGGCCACTCTGAAGATGGAATCACTGTGTGCTAAGAAGTTGAAAATCTCTTTCTGATGAAGACAGAAATTGCAGTAGGCTTAAAGGATGGTTAGAATTTGAGGGGCAGAGAAGGGAGCGAGAGGTTCTGCAGAGACGAGGGTGGGGCACACATGGACAGGGCAGAGGACAGAAGGCTTGCTTGAGAGAACTGGAAGATCAGATTAGGGGACGAATGTTGCAGGAATCATCTTTAGCAGGACTACCACTTTATTAAAGAAAATAGGACCCAGGAACTGCTTTGCCTTTATTCCTAAAGCAATGGATCTTCCCAACAAGTTTGTCTATAGTTTGGGAGATAGTCAAGAAATGGCAAAGACTGAGAATAAATGGTGAGATAAAAATATTCTTCCCCAGGAACTAGCAGAGGGAAGTCAAGATTGTAGAAGGTAGGATGGGGAAGAGAATCAATGTAGGAGGATAAGGGGAGAAAGGATAATCTCAATGTAAACAACACAACTTCATGAGTACATTGGAAAAATAGGGGACTATAACACAAATATGCATTTGAGTTTTGTATTTTGGATATGTAGTCAGGAAGGACCAATCCCTGGAGAATATCATGTTTGGGAAAGTGGCAGGTCAATGAAAAAAAAAAAAATGAAGCTCCTCAACTAGACGGATTGACACAGTGTCTACAACAATGGGCTTAAACATAGATAAGATCATGTGCTTGGCACAGAATTGGAGAGTGTTTCATTCTGCTGCACATAGGGTCACTATGAGTTGGACCCAACTCAATGGCACCTACCAACAACAACAACATATTAGTCATAAGACTCCATGAACCTTGTAAGTTGATAAAAGTGTAACCAAAAGTGATATAATAGTTATATAAGGAAAAAGCCAATGCTGTATTACTCTGTACCCCACCATCATTTACTAATAAAGGGAGAAAAATAATTCTTTCCCTTTATGTGCTTATTCTTTTCTATAAATCATCATATAGAATTCCACATAAACAGTCCTAGGAAGACTAAATAGAACCTTCCTTAAAATGTGGCCTCTGGAAAGTATTAGGAGCCCAATCTGCTTCAAAGGCCCACTCTAGGGTGCTGCTTCCCAATCCTCAGAGGGTTAGCCAGATTGGTGCAAGACATTATTGCTATGGCTCATGTCAAAAGGAGCAGTACCATGGAGACAAAGGAAAAAATAACTAAAAAACAAACAACAAACAATAAACCCCAAACAGATAATTCTGTTCTATGCTTTCATTAATGTGCTAATTAAGAAAACACTCCCTTCCCAGCTGACTTAGGGAAACCACGACTTTCCAACATCCTAAGCTCAAATCTGGGACAGAAAGGCCACGATAAAACAACTACCCACAAAGCTTCTCTGACCTGACCTTTTGGCTGTACCATTAGCCAACATTTTCCACCTAAGAAGAAAAATCTGGAGAGGCACTGAAATGGCTGGTCTGTTCTGAAGCCCCATGTTATAACAGAGGACAGCAAACAGCAGGAAAGAATACACATTTCTAGGCTCACTGTGGGGCCTAAACTGCAATTTGCACCCGAATGATTAACATTCAGTTTTGACTGAGTTTCTTAAAATGAAACCCGACAATTTATAATTGTGATTTGGGAAACCAAGAAGAAAAGGAGCAATGATAAATATACTCTTAACTTTACATAGATCATCCAGCTTGACATCTTAATAGTCAAAATATAAGGATCAATAAACCTCTCCTCTGATTAGATCACATTGTCAAATTTACCAAGGACTGTAGTTCTATTTTGTGTGTATATATGTATTTCCAGAGAGTTGCACATAAAAATTCTACATTTAAACACATTAAATTGATGCATTTCTCTATTCATTCTACCCACAGACTAAATTCATCCAATGACTACTGACGTAATACAATTTCAGAAGGTAATAAAAATGTCCAAGAAATGCTTCTCAATATAAAAGGCAGTAGTAGATATTAGAGGAAATAAAAAAGAGAAAAGCAGTTTACCTTTTCTGTAATAATGCGGTTAACACATTGCTTTCCAGTCAGTGGTAATGTACATTTCTCCATGATTTTATGTGCATTTCCCTGTGTTAAGAAAAACATCAAAAATAGTAGTTAGGCAACAATTTTCATTTAGAATTGGTGTAACTATAGGGAAAACAGGAACTATCCGAGAAATTATCTCCTAAGTACAGGCTACTTCAAAATTGTGCATAGGCAAGCCCTAACTCTCTTTCTAGAGTCAAATTCTATCCCTAAAATAAGTTAGGGAGGAGGCCAAATGAACAGCCAAAGGTATAAATGATTTCTTTCGGAAACCTGCACCACAAATTTAACCTCTCAAGCCTCAGTCCTTATATCATGTGATGTGAAGTTTCACTTCTAATATCCTGCTTATTTTTCCTTTCCAGGGAAAGGTCTTCTTAAAAACACCAGAAGCTATCTACCAAAGATAGGAAGCATACATGGACCACAAATGTCTAAATTCCCTTTTTAAAACACTGTTAATTTTCTTTGTGAAAACAAGAATAGCTGGGTTCAGTGGCTCACACCTGTAATCCCAACGACTTGAGAGGCAGAGGAAGGAGGATCACAGGTTTGAGGCCAGAGGCAACCTGTGTAACTCAGCAAGACCCTGACTCAAGATAAAAAATTAAAAATGGGCTGGAGTTGCAGCCCAGTGGTATAGCACCCACAAATCCTGTGTGAGGCCATGGGTTCAGCCTCCTTCCACCACCACAGAGAGAGAGAGAGAGAGAGAGAGAGAGAGGGGTACACAGAAAACAGCAGTGCCTTGCCTCCCTTCTCAACAGTAATGCATTTCTACTTTTCTAGCATTTTCTTCTTACATCCATATTTAAAACATTATGTTTACCATGCCCTTTCTTGCCTAAACAACTTTAGACGTTATCTATTGATTTCTTATTGTGGCAAAGAAGAATTTAATTATCTCACAAACCCCAGTTCTATCTCCAAATTCCTCTTCCTCATCTTCAATTCCCCAGTATGGGAATGTCACAATTTGTAGTTAATTCCGTAGTCAGAATTTATATCATTCTGACATAATAACCATGTAAAACTGGATCACTGCTGGGCCAGGTGGTATAGTATAGTATAATTTAATTATATTCACTTTCTCACTCAGCTATTTGTTCTGCCTGGAGTTTGTCTGAGTTTCAGTTTTCTCATTAGTAAAAATGTGTGAGCCAGACTAAATGCACACTTAAACCACAGTTCCTTTTCTTCAAACATAAAATAGGAGAGGGATTAAGAGTAGAAACTAGGTCTTCACCCACTAACTTCCTCCCCCAGCCTCGTCCTGCTCCCTATATATGAGTGGTCTCCAAAGGACATCTGTGGAGCACAGCTGGAAACATTAGCTCCGATGATCTGCCCTTAGATCTTTTCTTCTGATTATGATTAAGCTCTATTTTAAATATCAAGAACCACGAACCTAAATTAATATTTTCCTTGTAGAAGGCTAAACTAGCACATCCTGGATCTTCTCTTAAAAATGGGAAAATGCTTCTCTTGCTTCTTTTTGGATCTAAACACATCATATGCAATGTCACCATTATCTTTAGCCATTTCAATGTTTTAGCTATTTAAACATGCACCTACTCCGTAGTTTATGTCTCTCCCCAGACTGGTGTAAGAGCAAGTAGACTGTCAGAGGCAATGAATTTCAGATAATTGGGTTTAATTAAGATTTTTCTCCTTGTTGGTAACCTGTTCACCCTGCATGTACTAGTAGTTAAAAGGTTTTAATGGCATAAAAGGTATTCAGTAGTTTTTGAATTAATGAATGGGAATGGAAAGGGAAGCCTATTGGAAATCTTGGACGGATTTTTAAAATAAGACAAACTCTGTTACCTCAATTCAGTCAAAAGTCATGCTTGTTATTGTTGTTAGGTTCCACTGAGTCAGTGTGACTCACAGCAACCCCATGTACAACAGAATGAAACACTTTCCTACACTATGCCAGGTACACTATCTTTTTTATGATTAAGCCCATTGTTGCAGACACTATGTCAATCCATCTAGCTGAGGGTCTTCCTTTTTCTCATTGACCCGCCACTTTTCCAAACATGATGCCCTTCTCCAGGGATCCCTCCTGACGACGTGTCCAAAATACAAAAGATACAGTCTAGCCATCCTTGCTTCCAAGGAATACTCTGGTTGCACTTTTTCTAGGCTATTGTGTTAAATACATATAAAACAGCTAGACATTGTACCTTCAAACACAAGCTATATGTTTCTGGATCTTGCTGTAAAAGAAAATTTATAGACATAGAAAGAGAACATCATTTTCACTTCATTTCTACTTATCTGTTTTCCTTTTGAGATTTCAAATTTTGTACAAGTCACAGAAGCTAAATTAAACAGCTGAAATTAATGATGAACATTCAAACTTCTACAGTTGTCAGGTCTTTTTACATTTAATATTACTCAAATAAGGCATGCCACAATGAATTCCCAGCCTGACTTCAAAGTGAATAAGCTGTAAGCCTCTGAAACACAGTTTTTGCAAGGAGCTCTTACTTTGTTCCCATTATTTAAGCAAGATCTATACCTTGTGTGAAAGCACTCACTTAGATTTTAATGAACAACAACTCCATTTGAGGAGGAAACATAAATTTCAACTGATACCATTCACTGTGCCCTACCACTGTTGTTAGGTGCTGTTGAGTTGGATCCAACTCTTAGCAACCCTATGTACAACAGAACAAAACACCCAATACCCTGCCATACATGCCACCTTTCTATGTGTGAGCAATTGTTGTAGTTACTTTGTTTCTCTCATTTTGAGCCATGACACATTAGCAAATGGAGTCCCAGGGGCTTCCCCCATTCCCATCATTAAGGTCAACTCTACTTGGAGGCAGCTCTTCCCCAGTCATTTCTTGAATGCCTTCCTGCCTGGGGGGGGGGGGGCTCGTTTTCTGGCACTATATTTGACAGGACTTCTCTGCTATTCATAGGGTTTTCTTTTCTTTCTTTTCCCCCCTCCCTTTACTGGTAAATGATGGTGGGGTACAGAGTAATACAACATTGGCTTTTTCCATTATGCACTTTTATCAACTTAGAAAGTTTATGAAACTATTTGACTAATAAGTAGTAAAATTCATATGCACATTTGAGTTATGTTCCCCCATTTTTCTACTCATGGGGTTTTCAATGGCTAAATGTTTTGGGAGTAGATTGCTGTGTCCTTCTCCCTCATCTGTCTTAGTCTGGAAGCTCAAAAGAAACTTGCCCACTGTGGGTGGCCCTGCTGGTATCTTCAACATCATTGCAACACTCAAGTCCCCATGGTATCATAGCAACACTCATGGTATCATAGCAACACTCAAGTCCCCATAACAAAACAAACTGACAGACATGTGGGGGTCCTACCACTACAGATCATATATAGTCCATTTTCTGCACAAACAGTATAGGATAGAGGTGAAGAGTGTGTGCTGGAGCCAAGGGACCTTCATGTAAAACCTGGCCCCGCTTAACACTACCTGTGCAAGATCCATGTACCCACGATTCCTTGCCCACTTATGTCACAGGTTACTGTTTGTATTAAATGCCATGTAACCATCCAGTCCTTAGTAAGCGCTCAGTAAATGTTACCTGATACTATTTATACAACCTATATTTAACATTTGTATAACCTCACCAGGAATTCTTTATGAGCTTTTAGGTTCCTATATGGAGTCTAACATAGAATTATGCAGCAAATAGCCTAAACTTAATTGCTGAGACCTACAAAACTAACTAAAACACAATATAGACTTGGAGGCAAACCATATGGCCTGCCTAGGAAACCGGCACCAAGTGTATTCTTGTAGTTAGAACAATGTAGCTAGATGATTCCATTCACATTTGGCTTCAAGACATAACAGAGATCAAGGAAAGAGAGAAAATGAGATGCAGAAAGATTTAAAAATGTCACAATTTCAATATACAACAATAGGTTATCTCTGAAGCCACAATATGACTAACTCCCACTTTAGCACTCTATTCTAACCATGCTGGGCTGAGTGTTACAGTGTAGCATGGCAGCTGCATATATTAGTGATTCACAAAGCAAGAACAATTGCTGAGTTTTGAACATTTAAAAATAAATCCTAATGAAAGCATATGCAGTGTAGGGTGGCAGCAAAGAACACTATAGGAGGAGTCCAAAGACCAACACTCTGCCACTTAATAGTCTTTTGGTCCCTTAGATTCTTTGTGCGGTAATTTTCCATTGCCTTGTTCTTACCTGATCATTGCAGGAATCAAATGAAATGTTCTGAAAGCATGATAAATGAGGAGTGGTTGAATCTATATTATTATCTTATTATTCTGCCTTTTTCTTTCCTTCCCCAAGAGGAGATGTCAGAAAAGGAAGAGGAATGTGTATGTGTAGCATTAAATATGCTTTGAGCCAGCAGAGTGCCATGTGCCTGTAGTCTGGGCTACTTGGGAGGCTGAGGCAGGAGGATCATTTGAGGCCAGGAGTTTGGGGCCAACTTGGAAAACATAATAAGATCCCAATTCAAAAACAAATAAATAAACAAAACAAAACAATTCTTTGTCTAGTCCTAAGGGCTTTTGACTTCAATATACTATAAATTGTTAACTTCATCATAACCTTTGTGAATATCTAAATGATTCCTCCATCCTTTTCCTTGGTTTCTCTTTTTCCTCTTCAAAACTCACAGGCCTCATATAAGATTTTGAGTACTTCACCATTTTGTTTTTAAACAGCTTAGTACTTTCTGTTACTTGCTTCTTTAATTAAATCTCTTTAATTCTTTGTCTAAATGAAATTCTGGGCCTATATTCTGCAGTGATAAATAATTCTGGTTAAATGCTAATTTCCTTGTTATCACAATGGTAAGTTTCACGTTATCACAATGAACTTACTCCCGAATAACTAGCTCTTTCTTTTCACAGCAAATTATTTTTGGTTTTAATGTTAACATTTCATTCACCTGAAGTAACAGAGGAGTGTTTAAGATTTTGCTTTATAGTAAAATCTCATTTCATGCTTATCTTTTCTGTGAACTACTTCCTAAATGTGGCTGTTAATACCGCTTTGTCCTTCAGACATCTTCTTTGGGAGAGAACTAATGATCAACTCAAGAGAAGGCACAAATTCTAGTAATTGGTTGCTTCTAGAAGAACCAAGTCTTTAAGGCTTTGTTCATGGTATCTGCTACCTGGAGCATGCACCACCTCGAACCCTGTATCACCACAGATTCAAAGAGGCAGAACCCTCTTGGTTCTCAAGACTTGGCCCAGGTGTCTTCTTCTCCAATATCCCCTACACAGTGTCCCCAGACTCTTATGTCTTATCCCCAATCTGGTGGCCTCTGAGGTGCCCTGTGCTTCCTTCCCCCACCACACGTTGTAATTGTTGATTTCCCACCATTCCCTAATTGAGCTGGCTGAAAGTTGAGACCATTCCTCTTTGTATCTACAGTAATGATTGGCACACTAAGCAAACCACAGTGACCAATAAATATTGTCTGAATATTGCATTCTGAATAAAAGAACTCTAACAGAGTTGGAACTATAAAATATCATGTGACTAAGTTTCTATGGACCACTAAAGACTGCTTTCTACTTCTCAGCTATGTACTTGTTTACTGCCAGCATCTCTAACCTCAGAAGGAGAAGCACAGCTAACAGAAGTACTTAAAGGCAGGTAAAGCATGATAAAAGGGAGATGCAAAGACACCAAAGGATTGTGGTTGGAAACATACAAATCTAAAAGGAGAAACAAACAGAATGAATTATAGCCATTCTACCTCTTCTATCTGCTCCCTCCTAATCTTAAATGTTTATCATAATCTGCTACAACCTGAACAAAGCAAGAGAATACTCTGTCTGGTATAAGGAAGTCAATGGTAGGTGTCGCTTAAGCTTTGCCAAAGTATCATGGAAGGAGCTTGACCATCACCTTCCCTGGATCCTTCTTTTCTTCACTGATCCTGAAGCTGAAATCATATGAAATATTTTTTACACATGTACAAGCACCATCTAGATATAAAATATTGGGGAATGCAGTATTATAAACTACATGACTGCCACATTGATTTGATGATTAATATGTTGTTGTTGTTAGGTGCTGTCTTGTCAGGTCTGACTAATAGCAACCCTGCCTACAATAGATGAAACACTCCCTGACATGGTATTTTTTATGTTTAAGCCCATTGTTGAAGCCACTGTGTCAATCCATCTAGTTAAAGGTCTTCATTTTATTCCTTGACCTGTCACTTTCCAAAACATGATGTCTTTCTCCAGAGATTGGTCCCTCCTGACAGGTGCAAAATACATCAGACACAGCCATCCTCGCTTCCAAAGAGCACACTGGTTACACTTCTTCTAGGACAGATGTGTTGGTTCTTTTAGCAGTCCATGGTACATTCAATATTCATCTCCAGCACCATAATTCAAAATCATCAATTCTTCTCCTTTCTCCATTATTTACTGTCCAGCTTTCACAACCATATGATGCAAATGAAAATAACATGGCATGTGTAGGGTGTACCTTCATCTTCAATGTGACATCTTTACTTTTCAAAACTTTTAAGAGGTCTTTTGCAACAGCTTTTCCCAATGCAATGCATCTTTTGATTTCTTGACTACTGCTTTCTGTAAGTGTTGATTGCAGAGCTAAGTAAAGCAAAATCTTGGACAACCTCAATCTTTTCTCTGGTTATTATGAAGTTACTTACTGATCCAGTTGCAAGATGTTTGTTTTCTTGATGTTGAGGTGCAATCCATACTGAAGGCTGTGCTCTTTGATCTTCATCAATAAATGTTGCAAATCATCTTCATTTTCAGCAAGCACAGTTGTGTCATATGCATAATGCAAGCTGTTAGTCTTCCTTCAATCATGATGCCACATTCTTCTTCATAAAGTTCAGCTTCTCAGATTATTTGCTCAGCATAGAGGCTGAAGAGGTAAGATGAATGGATATAGCCCTGATACACACCTTTCCTGACATTAAACCAATCAAGCAGTGTTGCCTTGTTCTGTTCGAACAACTGTCTCCTGGTTCATGTACAGATTCCTCATGAGTACAATTAAGTACTTTGATATTCCCATTCTTTGCAATGTTATCCATAATTTGTTGTGATCCACATACTCAAATGCCTTTGAATAGTCAATAAAAAATTGATATACATCTTTCTGGTACTCTCTGATTTCAGACAAAGTCCATCTGACATTAGCAATGATGTCTCTGCTACCATGCCCTCTTCTGAATCAAGCTGGATTTTTCAGCAGTTCCCTGTCAAAATACTGATACAGTCTTTTTTTAATGATCATGAGCAAAATTTTACTTGCATGTGATATTAATGATATCATTTGATAACTTCTGCATTCAGTTGCATCCCCTTTCTTGGGGATAGGTACAAATATGGATCTCTTCCTGTCAACTGGCCAGGCAGCTGTTTTCCAAATTTCTTGGCATAAACAAGTGAGCACCTCCAAGTTCTGCATCTGCTTATTGAAACATCTCAATTGGCATTCCATCAATTCTTGGAGCCTTGTGTTTTCCTAATGCTTTCAAGGCAACTTTCACTTCTTCCCTCAGTACCATTGGTTTCTGATAATATGCAAGTTCTTGAAATGATTGATCATCCACTAATTCTTTTTGGTATAATGACTCTGTATTCCTTTCATTTTCTTTTGATATTTCCTGCATCATTTAATATTTTCCCTGTGGCATCCTTCATATTGCCACTTAAGGCTTTACTTTTTTTCTTCAATTTCTTAAACTTGAGAAAAACAGTGTGTTCTTCCCTTTTGATTTTATATCTTCAGCTCTTTGCACATATCATTATGCTATTTGATTTTATCTTCTGGAGCTGTCTTTTGAAATCTTCTGATTAGTTCTTTAACTTCATCATGTGTTTCTTTTACATTAGCTACTTAACATTCAAGGGCAAGTTTCAGATTCTCCTTTGACATGTAATTTGATCTTTTCTTTGTTTTTTTCCTGTCTTTTTAATATCCTTTTTCTTTTCTTATGAATGATAGCTTTGGTGTCATGCCACAGCTTGTTTGGTCTTTGATCATTAGTGTCTAATGCATCAAATCTGTTCTTGATATGATCTCTGAACTCAGGTGGGATATACTCTAAGTCATACATTGGCTCTCATACACTTGTACTAATTTTCTTCAGTTTCAGTTTAAATACACATATGAGCAATTGATGTTCTGATTCACAATCAGCAGTTGGTTTTTTTTTGACTTCTGATATTGAGGTTTTCCATGTCTCTTTCTACAAATATAGTCAATTTATTTCCTGTATGTTCCATCTGGTGAATTCCATGTGTACTGTTGCTATTCATGTTGGTGAAAAAATGTATTTGCAATGAAAATATTGTTCATTTGACAAAATTCTATCATGTGATTTCCAGCACCGTCTGTCATCAAGGCCATATTTTCCAAATACTGAGCCTTCTTCTTTGTTTCTAACTTTTGCATTCCAATTACTAGTAATTATCAGTGTATCTTGATTGCATGTTTGATCAATTTCAGACTGCAGAGCCAGTAAAAATCTTCCCTTTCTTTATTTGTGGCCTTAGTGGTGAGTACATAAATTTTGGTAACAGTCATATTAACTGGCCTTCCTTCTAGGGGTATGGATACTATTCTATCACTGACAGTATTGTACTTCAGGAAAGATCTTGAGATGTCTGTTTTGATGATGAATGTAATCCCATTTCTCTTTCAGTTGTCATTCCCAGTATAGTACACCACATGACTATTTGATTACTTTGAGGAGGCAACTCTTTCCCAGTCATCTTTTGAGTATCTTCCAACCTGGGCGTGCTCATTTTCTGGCACTCCATCTGACAGTGTTTCTCTGCTATTTATAGGGTTTTCAATGGCTAGTTGTTTCAAGAGTGGGCTGTCAGGTTTTTCTCCCTAGTCTGTCTTAGTCTGGAAGCTCAGCTGAAACCTGTCCACTATGGGTGACCCTGCTGGTATCTCTAATACTAGTGGCATAGCCTTCAGTTATCCTACCAACACATAAGTCCCCATAGTACAGCAAACTGATATATAAGAGGACAATGATGATTGATAACGAGACACAGAAAACAAACAAACAAAAATATTTCCCAAATAAATAAAATCAAGGTACACAGAATGAAAGGATAAGATGAGATTACTCACACTGAGCTTATCCTCCTGGGATATTTTTGGCCTTTATATAGCACCTACTCATAAGACTTCAATAATCCACACTGTGCTTCAGTGGAGAGGCTCAGTTAACATAGGGAACATTTGCTGTTACAAATGATCTTTATATTTGGATGAAGTAATGGTTTGTGGTTACTTCATCAAAGGAAAGACTAGCCAAATGAGACAATGGATACAGCAAGCCATTTCCTTGAAAAACAGTCTTCAGGGTTTTGAGATCTTAGAATAGAAGGTCCTTTTTCTTCAATATCGTACAGAAATCATTATCCTGGCTGAGCTTTTATTTTCTCATCCTGTGATCTCTAACCTCAGGATAGCAAAGCCCAGGAGTGAGCAGCAATTATTTTTCGTCCCATTCATGAATAGGTGTGGGACCTTAGAAAGCTTCTCTTAGCTTCACTTTTCCTTTCCATTAAAAATATGTAGCTATTCATGCACATAAACCAAAGTTATAAAATTTAAAGTCATTAGCTTAATTAAACTCTATAAAACATATTTTACAGCTTTATTGGATGGTAGACTGAATTGTGCCCTTTTTTTCATTTTTTGAGGGTTTTTTTGGGGGGAGGAGGGGTTAGTTAGCACAGGCATTTTCATCATAAGGGAGAAATAAAAAGGCAAAACCATGTAAGAAGTTCTAATTATTTTTTAGTTTAAGTTTTAGGTGGTGCTGGAGAGTGAACTCGGGACTCTATGTACTCTAAGAACAGGCTCTACCATTTAATTGTATCCCAAAGCACCTAGAAATATTTTTTGTGGTACTTAGCAGTTGAACCCAGGAACTCCCACATATTTTGCAAGTGCTCTACCACTGGGCTCGCACTTGCAGCCCAGTTTTTTGGTTTTTTTTTATCTTGAGACAGGGTCTCAACAGGTTACTCAGGCTGCCTCTGGCCTTGAATGTGCTATCCTGTCTTTACCTCCCAAGTTGCTGAGATCACAAGGATGAGCCACCATGCCCGGCTAGAATTTTAATTTTTTTTAAAGTAATTTATTTTCCAAATTGAATCTAGTCACTATACAGACTAATTAACAAACTACAAAAGATTGATAAGCTTTTAGAAATGGAAAAAAATGAACCAACTAAAATGATCATTAATCATGAATTAATCTGCACAAGGGAATATTTATTTATGTACTTAGGAGTACTTTTCATTGTTGTTGAAAATTATCTCAGGAATGTTTTCCAAGAAAGAATATTTTCAAACTTTAATATTTTTTGGCTTTCAGGAACACATGTGGTCCAAAATAAGATTAATAAACTTGACTTAAGTTTTATAATTCCTCTTCACAAAAAGTAAAGACAAAATAAAACAGCATTCAAATGTTCTATATGAGACCTGGGCTACCAGACAGATAAGACTAAATCAAATTGTTACCAACTTCATAAAAATATAATTATGATACTTTTCCCTTTAGAAGCCAGACTGCCTACTGTAATAAAAATAATATCTAAACCTATTTTAGAAATAAAGCTCTCATTTCTATTCCCAAAAAATAGGTATCCGAGCTATGCTTATTTATAATAAATGGCAAACATACCTAAATTTCTTTGCATCTGTGCTCCAAAAGTATATGCTTAGGAATACATTTTCAGTACTCAGTGTTGAGAAAACAACACTTGCTTTATGCTGTTAGTGGTAATGGCACTTGCCAGGAAAAGAAAAAAAAAAAAAGGCAAAGAAAAAGGACTAGAAGGATACACAGACTCTGAGGTTGGTTTTGTTTTTCATTTTTTACTTGACTATTATCAGAATATTTAATCTCTACAGTTTGATTTGTGTGTCTTGGGAAGGGAAATAATAAGACCCCTCTTAAAAGAGTATTTATAATGATAAAATTGATACAATAATCATGCTTGGACAAGGTTAAAAGTATTGTGCATGTTCAAAATATTATTACCTGAAGACTTAATTAATTCAGCATGTATTTATTGAGCCCTAGTCTACACCATGCCTGCAGCCGTAGCACTGTGGCATCTGATCCTGTCAGATCTCAGAAGTTAAGCAGGATTGGGCCTGGTTAGTACTTGGATGGGAGATTGCCTGGGAATACCAGGTGCTGCAGGGTTGGGAGAAGAACCTGGCAACCCACTCCCAAAAAACCATCTGCCATTGAAAACCCTATGAATAGCAGAGAAGCACAACAATAGTGTTTTACCTGTTGTACACAGGGTCGCTATGAGTTGGATACCAACTCAATGGCACCTAACAACAACAATAGTCTACACCAGGCACCATTCTACCCAGTGCTTATAAGAATAGAGCATATTATGTCCTAGTGAAGAAAGTGGAGGAAGGACTGTTAGAAGGGCCAGGAGAGAACGCCTCTCTGGTATTTTGAGGCTGAATAAAGTGAGAGTGAATCATACAGATATCTGGAGAAAAGCACTCAAGGCATAAAGAATAGAAAGTTCTGAGGCAGGCCTATGCTTAAAATGTTCCTGAAACTTACAGGAAGGGAGCATGGCTGGAGTTAAAGTAATTGAGAGGAAGAATATAAACAGATTGAATTAGAGCAGTATGGGAGTGAAGTCAAGTCATATTTACTTTAGAGGCAATGAGAAGGAACTTGGCCTTGAATCTAAGTAAGATGGGGAGCCACTGAGAGTTTCTGAGCTGAGAAAGAAGTGACATGGGCCCGTCTACATTTTTAGAAAGTCACTCTGACCACTGAGTGAAGAGCAGATCGTGTGTGTGTGTGTGTGTGTGTGTGTGTGTGTTCCTACCTAACTCTTCTCCCTTTCGTTCTCTGACAAGGACGTAACTGCAAATCCCTGAACACACACCATCCTGCTAGGCCCACGCTCTCCTACTCCATTCTCTCATCCACTACAAGACTGAGGACCCTGGCAAACTCCTCCTCATCCTTCAGACCTCCCTGAAATGCTCCACACATCCCATGGGAAGCTTTTTGCTCCCCAGCAATGGAACTTGCTGCTCAACTGCACAATCTGCTTTACAATCTTCCATCTTAAGACTAATTACTCACTTCTATGACTCTCCCCAGGGAATGCTGGGCTGCCTGAAGGAAAGATCACATCTCTCCATTTTTCCTCAATTCCTATTATAAGTGCCCAGCACATAGTAGGTCCTTGATAAATATATATTTGAAACTTGCATAAACAACTCACTACATTCATAAAAAGCAATTATACAAATTTCAAGACAAAATATGAAAGGATATTCCTTTAGTCATGTGTAATATCCAGAGGATGGAAGGCACTCAACCACCACATCCATCAAATATTGGCTCATCTGCCTATGGTTTTGTAGAGGTAAGAGTGAGCCAGACAGAAATGGCAAGGGAGGGGAATGTGAAATCACTTAAGAACAAGGACCAACACAATGCAGAACTGAAGTTCTAGAAGCCAGGATACAAGAGATGGCTGGGGAGCTGATCACAAAAGGAGGTGGGCTAAGGTGACTCGGGCAGTGTTGACTGTCCCAAGGGATTTCACACAGGAAGGACGTGGTCCAGTTTTAGTTTTAGACTTGTCACTCTGGAGGTGGTGTGCTCGATTATCAGGAAGGAGGGTGTCCAGCAGTTAGGAAACCTTAGTGACACTGCAGTAGTGATTGATGCAGATAGGAGAAGGGACTAATAGGGATGGTGAGAGAAGAAATACCCAGGAGGGAAGAGATTGCTGGAGTAGTGTGGATGCAGCATTTACAGTGTTTGGTGGAGATGGCTGTAGGGTGAAAAGGCACCATAGTATCTTTTCAGATAGGACCTAGGAGATCATTGCTTCCCTAGTTAGGGAAAAAGGAGGATGACATATTTAGGGGAAAGGATGATGATTTCACTTGTGAATGTGTTGTAGCTGAGGTGGTTGTGGAACAAGCAGGTGGAATTGTATAACCAGGAATTAGAAATAAATTTCTAGCACTCATCAGAGAATTCCACCTGGACTACAGGCACCACTGAGCAAAAAATAATAGCTGATGCCAAAAATTTAGATGCAGGGTGTGGAGGACAAGAAGAGCAGAGGGCCAAGGATGGAGCTATGAGAAGTCCTAACAGGAGCCCAGAAATTAGGAGATGAGTCATTTGTGGATACAACTTGGTGAGGCATTTCTATAACTCTCTGCACATTGTTTGCAATCCTGTGCCCATGGCTGTCCACTGCATTTAAGACCTTTAGCAGATGGACAGAATGGGGACAAAGATAGTCCATATAGCTGGTTTTAAGAACATGTCTCATAACTTACACACATTGCAAAGGTTCATATTCCACTGAGTCAAGCCTGGTGGTATGAATATAACTAGATGTAGGAGAAGGCGAAAAATGTGGTCTGTCACTGGGCTACTAGGTGTCTGAGTAAAAGTTAGGAGATTCTAATACAAAGTGAAAGCAAAAGATCATATTCTCTGGTTGTTTTCTTTTAAGCATGTGCTTGATATCTGTCTCACCAAAGCAAGAAGAGCTTTGGCTAGGGAAAATGAACGCAAAGAAAGGGGTAATTCGGAGACCTGAAGCTTTCTGTAAAGGGCAGATTTGAGGAGGACATGGGTACAGAGGATGGGGCATGGAATAATATGATGAACAAAGGTTGGCCCAGACTGGATCAAAGTCCCAGTTCTGCCACTTACCTGGACAAGCTTCTAAGCTGCCTACATCTTGATCTTACTTCAGTGGATCACCAAGAGGCCAAGAGTAAGTATGTGCAATGCCAAGCACAGTACCTCCACCTAGTAGGAACCCAAACTCTCCCTCTTTTCCTCCCTTTCTTTCTCAGTTTTAGAGGGCAGAAGATGGGACAGGCAAAGAGCTGAAAAAAAAGCTTAAAAAGGAAGGGACCTGTCAGGTATGGTGACCTATACCTATAATCCCAGCAGAGGCAGAACCATGAGTTTGAGGCCAGCCAGTTTTCCATAGGGAGATAGAAATGGGAAGAGGAAGGGGTTGGGGTAGAGGAGAAGGAAGATGAGGAGGAGGCGGCGGCAGCTGGACAGTAAGAAAGTTCTACCTACTACTTTACAATTTTGCCTGAACCCTGGTGTCTCAATCTCAGTGAAAAGACATTACAATGACAGTATGATGCCCACACTAGCTGTACATCCCAGAGGTCATAGGAGGGCAGGGGTCACTTGGGGGCAGCACCAGCAGGCAGTCAGGTTTCAGGTTTCAGAAGCTGCCAGCCTCTGAGCTAAAGGAAACAGCTGGTTGCAAAGGCTTACAGAGAAAGACTTTCCTTTCTCTTATTAAAACAATAGTGAAAAAAAGCATGTTCTTAAAGGTCAGCCAATGCTATATTTATAAATCATCTGGACCTGGAGCCCTACAGCTGAGGAAAAGAAGTGAAAAGAAAGCTGTACTTAAAAAAAAAAAAAAAACAGGGGACAGGCTTACCCTCTTAAAAAACAAACAAACAAACAAACAAACAAAAAACTGCAGCCCAAGAACACACAATTATACTTCTTTTCTCAGGTTTCAATCCTTCATTGCAAACTTTTTTTTTGATAAGACTCGCCTGTCTTATCAAACTCTAGGGATTAATCCACTGGACTGTTTCTTTGATCATAATGCAGAAGCAGTTACAAGATATGTCAGAAAGAGCACATCCCTAGCTAGAAACCTTACCAGGAGTGGAGAACCTCCCCTCTGTGCCTCCTTTCCAAACCTCACCGATCTGTAGCCAAAATAAAAGATGCAGGAAAGAAGTGGGGAGGCCCCCATACTGCCTTGAGCTGGGCCAGTCACAGTAATTCCAGGTGGACAATCCCAAGTAGCAACCTTACAAGGTGGACCACAGGTAAGATGTGAAGGTGGTGTGAACAGATGCTCCGTTGGTTAGGTTAAGGTTATCTAACTATTAAGTGTGAATAAACCAGTGTAATTATTTTAATTACAAGTAGATTTTCTGTTATTTTGGTTAAATGAAAGTATCCAGGGAAAAATATGTAACTCCAATCCTAGCCCAAACCAGCACCAATTTACTCACTGAGAGAAGAAAAAAGAAGGTAAAATGTGACCTTGCTTCTGTGGAAAACTTTAACAAGGGATTTCTAGTTAAAAATTTGAAGTGCTATTTATTTTCCTTTATCAGAAGTTCCAGCTGAGGAGAAAGAAAAGACTTTGGTGAGAAAAGAGAGAGAGAGAGAGAATTGCTAAACACAGACCTAATGTTTTGAAAAGCAATGCACAAAAATGATCCAAAACAAGTCAGACTTCAGTGCCTGAGCGTCAACATTAAAGTCACAACAAAAGGGAAGTCAGAAAGAGTTTTCTCCAAATAGACATTATGTTCCAGAAAAGATTTGGATTTCATTTGCATGCTTCACATCCTTTCGCCTCTGAAATGTAGTACATTGGCTGCTTTGCAAGGCATTTCTTGTAAGTCACCTGTGTTGGTTCCATTTCTATTGCTCCACAGTTACGGACCACTGCTCCCTTCCCACTGCTTACTAAACAATTTAGGCTAATTCACATTTACTGTGTTTTCACAAACAAAACCATTTCATAGCACAGATCACTCTGTAACAGACCTCCCCTGGGGAAACCATGTGAAGTTTGAATTTCCCAGATCCCTGCTCTTACAAAATGCTGCATCACTAAACAAAACAGGGCAAATGCACTACCATTTCCACTCAGATGAGTAGGGCTCAAAACAAGAACCAGCAGATTTTAAAACAAAGAATAGTAAAGAATAAAGTAGAATAAACAAAGGACATAGCAAATGAAAAGGATACCACCCAATATCAACTTTTCAAACCAGCACAAGTTAGTGGATTCAGGTTAGGAAAGAGAGTAAGCTCAGTTTGGTCAAAGATGCTAGTTCAAGAACAAGGAAGGTTATAACGATAGCTCCACAACTCAAGCACTGGGCTTTGGAATCTCAGTTTCTAGTGTTAAGTGACTTCAGGCAAGTGGCTTAATCTCTCCAAAGCTCTGTTACGGAACCATAAAAAATATCTATACTAAGGTTCTGAGCAGATGCATACAAATGCACATAAAGTACTTCATGTACTGTTGACTCACAGCAAATGCTCAATAAATGGTGGCTATTTTTATTGAAGGATGGAAGAGGAATATGAAAAAGAGAGAAAATGAACTCCACGAAATCAGTGATTTTTGCCCAGTTTTGGGCATTGCCAAATCTTAGCAGTATCTATCTAGCAAGTAACAGGCACTGAACAAATATTTGATGACTTGTCAGAAGTATAATACTTTTCAGAGTAAGGATCCTTGCCATCACCATGTTCACCATTTTCTAACACCTGGAAATGACATCTCACAGCCTTGGTAAGAGGCCGAATTGTCCATCTGAAAATAATTGTTGTTAAAACTTATATTCTATTGTGCTTTTCGTTTTGCACAGAGTAAGCAACAACTATAATTATTTTAAAATCTGATCAATGCATCTACCTCAACATCTTCTCACTGCCTTTGGAAACATTTAAGCTTTTACTTTTAATGTGTATACAAGGCAAATGTTTGAAGAACATCCTGATATTTAGCTTTACTCATAAACAACCATTTCGCCCAGTAATAATAAATAACTACCCCTATTGTCATCTTCTTCGCTAAAATATAAGTGTTATCAACTCGAATGAGCCAGAGAAAACAATAAAAATCACAGTCAGGTGACCTTGGTTTGGTGCATCATGAATTTCCAAAAGCAAGAGTCAGAAAGCAGAGCATATGTTACCTTGGCAGAATGCTCCATGGTGACTACCACTTTGGTTTTGCTACTGGACACTAAATCCATAGCACCTCCCATTCCTTTCACCATCTTCCCCTGCAAAATAGAAACAGAAAATAAGTAGCTCTACAACCTTCATTTCTGTTATAGGTAGAAGAACAAAACTAACTTGCAGGAACAAGTCACTGGAATAATTAATAAGAAAAATGCATGGACCCACACTGCTCAGTACTCGAAGCTTTACAACCTAATATTTTGTTGTTCTGTTACTCTATGTTTGAAGGACAAAGTTCAAGATAAATAGGATGACACGACTTTATTAAGCATGGCTAACATGATTTGCCCTGTGAGGGTCGCTATGAGTCGGATACCAACTCGATGGCACCTAACAACAACAACAACAACAACATGATTTTATTGATGATCTATTAGCAACAAAATAATTAGTTGGCAGGAAAAAAATTAATAATCTTTCTAGAATCCTGAAAAAAATAACAGATTGAAATCCTAATATTCTTGACATCCACTTCTTTCTTTTTAAACACAGTTGATATCAACGAGTCTGCAATTATGAATGTTTTCTAAAGCGCTCTTGGATTTCCTACAGATCAAAATGCCATTAGGTAGTAAGCTGAGGCATTAACAGTGTTTTGTTGTTGTTGTTGTTGTTTGTTTGTTTTTTAGCAATGATTAATAGGAAAGGTAAGTCTTTCTAACACTTGGCATTTATCTTGCTCTTGGAAAAGTAAAACACAACAAAATGAAAAACATATTCCTGTTAAGCAAAAATAGAAGACAGAAGCCAAGTTCAGGATCTTCTCACCATTCCCATTCTATTTTCTCCACCTGTTCATCACCTCATTCATTGTAGATTTATCAAGCACTGTCTATGTGGCACACAGGCTGAAAAAGCCCCACTTTCTATTCTGTCTCCTGGACATGGAGTTTTGGTAAAAGCAGGTGTTTCCAGAGACAATGAATTAAATCATTATTCAAGCATACTGAAGAGAAATGTCTTCTTACCCAAAACTCCCTTAAATTTTTATTTAGTTTTTAACCTGATTCTTCATGCTCATTTTACAGTAAATACTTAGAGGGCTCTCAGCAACTTTCCCATAACTTCAGGGCTCTAAAGAGATTAGGGAAGGCACTCAACACCTGGATTTAAGACAGGCTGTCAAATTCCATGATTTTAGAGGTAAATGTCACACAGTACCTAAGATGAGTTCGATAAGCAGTGCTAAGAAAAGGAACAAATAGTCATGATGCTTTGTGGTTTAGAGCTGGCCACTGAGTGAGACCGGTAGCAGTGGGCAATAGCAAGGTGGGAGGGAGGTATGGAAGGCACAAAATGAGTCTGATTTCAGACAGGTAAGTTTGATGTGAAACAAAATATCCATATAGAAGTATATATTTTTAAACTTCTATAAGCAATACCTTCAGTCTTTTGTCATCTGTCATTTTAATAAACTAGCCATCAGGTAATAATATTTCTATAGAAAACACTGATATCTTTATGGTACAAAATATGTGTTAAGTCAGAGACAGAAGCAATCACTGTCTATCACAAACTCTGATGCTAAAGCTTGAGATTTTTCACCACTGAAAGACGCTAAAGCACCTCCATAATAAAATGTCTCAGGCTGAGATGGTGAGAAAAGCCTGACAGCCTCAGTTTCTGCACAGCGAGTCCCTGAGCAGACTCCAAGCGGGGTAAGTGCTAGATGAATGAAGTAGCAGCTACAGAAAACCAGCAACGAAGCTTGTGTGCTAAAAATTCCTTGAATTATATTTTTTTTCTTGATGTAGAATATACCTCAGGCAATTTTTTTCCCAAGTCACAATGATTACATTGGTAAGAACTTATGGCAGTCTCTAATGGAAAGCTTGCCCAATTTTAGTAAATCTGATCTACACATTTTAAATCACTTCAGTTAGCTAGGAAATATTCATAGAGCACCTACTGGGTACAAAGCACTGTGCTGGCAGGAACATGTGGCACTTCAAAACATGGTGGGAGAACCACCTCTTTGTTTCTGTTAAAAATAATACTCTCTCAACACACTATAAATGAATAGCCTCCACCACTCCAAGAGATTCAAGTTGTTTGATGTTTCACCCCCGCAAGGCACCTACTATAAATTTCAAAGCAATACTTTGATACGAAAGCTAAATGTTTGTCTTCAAGAGTGAAAAATGGACAAGATTAGAACCAGAACACCTGAGATCTATTCTGTTAACCCACTATGGGACAATGGCAAAATAGCAAGTCTTTCTAAATTTGAGTTCATTATTTATAAACCAGAAATAATACCACCTGCCTTATCATAAAGTTGTGGTGAGCCTTAAGTAAGGTAATGTATGGAAGTGTGTGGTGAAAAGTTTATAAAGGTATTCCTTTGTATCTTCACTCGATCTATTCAACTTACTGAGTATATTGTATAAGCCTGACACTATAATAGAGACCATCAAAACAGGCTTCTTTTCTTCAAAAAGGTCATATTCTGGGGAAGGAAAACTATCTGTGAGTAATAAAAGAGGCTGAGACCAAACTTTCTTGCTCTAAAAGTATTCCCCACTCCTCCTTTATCCCCAAGGTAGAGCTATGCTAAGCACCTTTACCCTATGTCCTTTACTTCTCAGGATGTAATTCCATTACAGTGAATTTTAGCTTTACTCTCTCTTCCTCTATTCCTTCCTTGCCCTTCCTCATCTCTTTATTACAAGTATCTGGACAGGTAAATGGATGAGTGACTGAAACTAACACAGGCATGTTCAAGTTCCAGCATAACACTGAGGATACAACTGATCACAGTGCCTGGAGAAGCAAGAATGGAAGGAAGAGGCTCAGGGGGATTTCACCAAGGAGGGATTTCACCACACTAGTTTCCTAGGTGGGAAAAGTAATACCATGAGAAAAGTAATACATTCTGATAGAAACCATTTAGTAGGTTAACAGTAAAACCTTTGAGCATTTGGTTTTCCTACTTGTTTTGTATGTTCATTACATTGTAAAAATAAAATATTTCCCTCCATTTTAATTCCCCAAAGATTTCTGAAACAGAATCAATTACTGAAGACCAGTCATTCTATCTATACTGGCAGAAAACAAAAACCAGTTACATAAGACACACTTATCATTATCCTTCAGCCCAGCTTATCAGGCATTCTTTTATCACCCAGTTACTGCATTTCTGAGCTCTCTACTACAGACCAAGGTGACCATAACCTAGATTCCAGCCAATGAAAGAAAGACAGGTGATAGTTCTGATTTTTCAGGCTCTGGCCCATAACAAATCTCTTGTGTGCAATCTTTCATGTTTTTCCACCTTCTGCAATCTGGACGTTGACATCCAAGGTGACTCTAGAAGGTAGGTGAACTTCCTTCACCCTGGGTCCTTAAATGTCCACAAAGCTCACTTATTTGGAACCACATTGCACTGTTCAATACCAATGAGAAATAAATGTTTAGGGTGCTAAGCCACTGAAATCAGAAGGCTTATATGTTACAGCATCTAGTATAACTAATACAATGATATGGTTATTGTTGTTATTAGGTGCCGTCAAGTCGGTATCCGACTCATAGGTCGGTATCCGACCGTCATAGGGTTTTCAATGGCAGACTGTTTCAGGATTGCCTTGGGAGTGGATTGCCAGGCCCTTCTCCCATTTTTGCAGTGCTGGGAATCGAACTCGGGACCTCAGAGACTGCAGCACAGTGCTCAGACGAATTAAATGGATGAGTGAGAACTCAGGGTGAAATTAGAACTAATTACCACAGCTGCCCAACAGAGGGGACCTGTGCAAGGCTCCTCAGGGGCATTTCCTGCTCCCCCAAGGGAGGTAACTATGCCAGATACTATGCTTGGCACTGTAACTGACCGCTCTATCCAAATGTCCAACTCATCACTTGACATTTACAAAGGTGCATTATTCTTGCTCAGTGAATGAGTGAGTGAGTGAATGGAACGGATTTTGAGAAGACAGCATTACAAATTAAGAGAACAGCTGAAAAGGGATATAGTCTCCACGCCTCTGCTCCTCTTCCTCCCCCAAATTCAACATCCTATTCAACATGTAAAAACAGAGAAATTAAGTAGCTAAAAATATACCTTTAAATAAATCACAAGAGAAAAAGTGATACTTGGAGAAAAATAGGCCTGTAATGAAGCAAAGCTTCTGGGCAAGAGTGAAGCACTGGGCCAGGGTGACACAAAACATGTTTTCTTTAAAATCTCATTAGCAAACATACATTTTTTGAATGGTACAACTTTAGTTCTGAAATGTATTCTGGCTAGCATAATAGATGATTACAGGATGTTCATCTTATAGCTAACTCACCTTTCTGCAAATCAGGACTGACCCTGATATCATGTATAGAAAGAATACTGCAATAAAATGAGCTAGAAATGTAACATGCTATGCTGGGCATTGTGGTAACAGTCTGTAATTCCAGCCACTCAGGAGGCTGCGACAGAAGGATTGTATGTTTGAGGCCCTCGGAAGCCTACAGGACTTAAGAAGACCCTATCTCAGAAATAAAAGGCTAGGGGTGCGGCTCAGTGGTGGGGCACCTGCAGGAGGCCCTAGGTTCAACCCTGAGTACTACAAAAAAGAAACATGGTGTGCTCTATTATGACACAGTCACACAACTTTCCTAAAAAGATATTGATTGAAGTATTATTCTTAATTCAGAAATATTTACTCAGGGTCCATTATAAAACATATACCAAGACAGGACTCAAAAATAAAAGTTGATTACAATTTTCTGCCTTTTATCTAGAAAATAGATTTAAATTAAAATCAATACTTTCAATATATTTCTCCTAGTTTGTTCTTATTTACTATGCCAGAAATATCTTTCCCCCCCTTGTTTTTAAACAGTGGATTACTATGTAGCCAAGGCTGGGCTTGAACCCACAACCTGCCTCTGCTTCCCAAGTCGAGCATTACAGGATATGCTGCCATGTCCAGCTCACTAATGCCAAAATTTTAAATAAAGTTAAAAAAATCTATTAAGGTCTTAACATTAAAAGCCTCAACACATAAAAGTACACATACGAAATTACATTCCCAAAGAAATAGTAATTCAAGGTCTGAACATGACCTTTTGTAATATTTAAAGGATTTTACAAAAAAGTAAAATGAATCTATTTGGAAAGTACTATGAAATGTGATTTAAAATAAATTATAAAACACACTGAAATTATTCTTGCCACCACCTTTTTCACTGTTTTTGTTGTTAGGTTGGGTCGAACTGGGTCCAACTCGTAGTAACCTTATGTACAACAGAATGAAACACTCTCTGACACTGTGCCATGGCCAGCACTATGTCAGTGCTTCTCTGCTAGTCTTAGGGTTTCCAATGGCATACTGTTTCGGGAGTGGATTGTCAGGTACTTCTCCCTAACCTTTTTCATTAGGACATAAATATCAGTGGCTCATTTCCAGATTTGTTTTCTCTCAATATTCTAGTCTTAAATTAGAATTTATCATATATAGAAATAATTTCAAAGCATTTTAGGTAATGCTATGTACCACAGTAGAAAATGTGAACTGACTGGAAGCAAAAGGGAAGGATAGCTATGGAGTGATTTATTAATGAAACTGGTGCTTGATGCTTAATATTAAATACAGAATATTAAGTACCATCCTCAATACAAATACAAGCCTCTTTATTTCTATCTTCCTCATTATTAGAAAATACTCTAGGAAAGAAAAGTTCCTTTTTCCATGCTCCCAGCTAAAGAGCAGGAGAGAGGCAAACCAAGAACAATAATTATTTTTCTTTTTTTACTGGTAATTTTTAATGTACAACTTAATGGGTCTCATTATGATATTTCCATACACGCATTTCATTGTACATTGCTCATGTTCATTTCTCCCTTACCCTCTCAGAATAATAATAGTTTTGAAGCACAAAGAAACAGGCTATAACTCCTTTCCTTAGGGAAAATAAAAGATTTAGAATATTCCTTAATTTATAACAATTTACATCAGGATATTTCTCATTTTTGTTTTATGCTTGGTGTCTAAAACAAAAACAATAAAATAAAATAAAAGTAATTTTCCTTTCATAGATTAATTATATTTCCCAGGACAGGCGAATTGATCATGATATAAATCATGATATAAATTGATCACAATATAAATCAACTAGTAGAGAACTAGAAATATAATTATATTGCTGGCTAAGTTCACAAAATTGCTTATAATAAATATCAGTAATAAATAAATATATAAATAAGTATCAGTTATCCATCATAATTTGGCTATTGAAAAGCAGTATGCAATAAATGACATTTCATTTTCATAAGCACTCTTGTTCCTGTTCTCTTAAAAACCTGTGTTACATCAGCTGCCCTCCCTCCCTCTCTTTTTCTTTCTCTCTTTTTCTCCATTTATTCTGCACTGAGCTGAAACCTGGTTTCTGCCTTGACTGTACCCTTGTAGTGAGAACTACCCTCAACGAGTCCTCTAATACTTGTCTGATTCACTAGACGTGGGGAGTTTACATTCCTAGGCCTATCTACTGCATTCTGTAAGTGTGTTCCACCTACTCCTTGAGAACTCTCCACCCAAGGGTTTCCATGACACAGTCCTGTCCTGATTCCTCCCACCCCTCTTAAGGCTTTCAGGCTCCTTCCTAGCATCCTCTTCCCAAACCACATTAGTGTAATGGTCAAGTTAAGAGTTCTACCCTTGGCCTACAGCATGTCTCTACTTGTTCCCCAAGAGCAACTTCATCTACTCTCAGAATATAAACTGCCTTTGCTTCTAATGACTTCAAAAACTACATTTCCAGCTCAGGTCTGACTGTCTCTGAATTTCAGCCTTCAAAGATAAAAAGCTTTACAGTCACCCCATGGTAGTCCATTTGAATGATTCCCCAAATGGTTGCCTCTTATTCCTGGGATCATAATTAGGTTAGACTTTCCAGGCTTTCTTGACGTTATGTTTGGTCATATGAACAAATTCTGACCACTGGAAGTGGGAAAAAGTGACGTGTAATACTTTTAGGGCTGGATCATAAAACCTTCCAAGAATGATCCTCTATGTTCTTCTACCTTTGGCAAACTAAAAGTTGGAAATGGTTGCATTAGGATGGAAGGAATCTAGGTCCCTGAATTACTGCAGAGAAGAGAGCTACTGCCAATCAGGGGTAGTCATTTTTGTTCTACATGAAGGCAGAATGATAACTAATTTTGTACTATGTTAATTAATACATGCCTTGGCTCAGTGTGATCCAAACAAAACTGACCATCTTTATCAAGGCAAATCTTGCTCACCTACTGACTTCCTAGTTCAGCTAATGGCCAACTGTCCAGCCTAAGATCCAAATCAGAAAATTCCTTTTGCCATGTGTCTCTCTCATAGCTGCATCTAATAAATCCACCCCTCAACAACGAAGAGCTAAAACTTTCCCACTATTTCTTGAACTCAACATTTTCTTGTCCTACCTAAAGCCCTTCTGATTTCTCAGAGTTCTAATAAGGCTGAGGATATGGCTCAGTGGTAGAGCACTTGCCTAGTATGCACAAGGCCCTGGGTTCAATCCTCAGCATTGGATTTAAAAAAAAAAAAAAAGAGTTGTAATAACTTCCCTACTGGTCAGCTTCTGTCTAGCCTTGTTCTTCTCAAATCTGTCCAACCCACAGCCATGAAATTAATTTCTCTAAATGAGCATCTGATTACATGATTCTTCAGCCTTAAGTTTTTTCATTGGTTTTTCAGCATCAGGGTAAAGTACAAGCAGCTCTGCCTGGCATACAGGCCTACAGTAACTTGGCACCTGTCCTCATATCCTTATATCTCAGTTCCCATTTCCATGTGAGGAACAGCGAGTTGACTGTGCATAGCACATGGCTTCACACTGTACCTTAAGGTTCCACTCTCATTCTGTCAAGTGAACTCCTTTAGGTACCAAATCATGACTACTCTCCCAGAAAGTGCTCACTGAACTCCATCCCACCTCATCAGCAAGGAGGGATGAGAGACCTCTCTTGGGTACTCTCATAGCATCCTTGCATATTCCCATTTTAGAATTTACTACATTACTTACATTAACATCAGGGCTGATAGCCCACTAGCAGGTAGTGGTAAGGCCATGTTGTTGTTGTTAGGTGCCGTCGAGTCGGTATCCGACTCATAGTGACCCTCATAGGGTTTTCAATGGCTGACTATTTCGGGATTGCCTTGGGAGTGGATTGCCAGGTCCTTCTCCCATTTTTTTGTGGTGCTGGGAATCAAATGGGACCTCAGAGACTGCAGCACAGCGCTCTACCGACTGAGCTAAATCCCAGCCCCTAAATTTTAAATACCCTCCCCTACTTCCGGCCATAGAGATATTCATAATTTAAATTCTTCCTTATGAGAGGGGCCCTGTCTGCTTTCTAACCATTCTCCCACCATCCAGAAGATTAAAACACAATACACGGCCTCCAAGTTCCCAGTCAGCTATGACTACCATATGTTCAGATACACAGTGCATGTGATTTAGCACCCCTGATTGAGATCACCTCTCAGAAATGTAGGGCATTATGTTGCTTGTTAGAATATAAGCCCCTTATCTTCCCATCCATGTCAGCCCAATGCAGTGAAGGATAAATATTTTTTTCAGTATGTTTTAAATGAACTGAATTCTATCTTCAAGTAAAATTGTCATTAATTATACATAGGCCTTTAAGTCCACCTTTGTACAGGAAATTAATAATCA